>CAJINU010000004.1:8136-108818 GCA_905178165.1 Amoebophrya sp. A25 | reverse complement strand
GGACACACGCGAACGCGAGGGACACGAGCGACCAGAATGGGCCTGCGACACGGCATCTAGGGCGGGGCCGCTACCGTTATATATCGCATCAGGACCAGAAGCAGGCGCATAGGTCTAGTTCGTGCGTGGCATGCACACGTCGCCCAAATACCATGTCGCACAACCCCGCGCAATAACAAGGAAGAGTAGAGAGGCAAAACAACCGGCCACCAGGTGCAGAATCTACCTGCACGGCGCTCGCTCTATAGACACGACTCGCCCAGTGTCACCCACTCAAGGTTTTCCGCTGCGATAGTATACGAGGAACAAAAGTCATGGAATTTTGAATTTTGAATTTTGAATTTTGAATTTTGAATTTTGAACTTTAAATTTTGATTTTGAATTTTGAACTTTAAATTTTGATTTTGAATTCTGGATTTTGAATTTTGACCTTGCATTTCGTCCAGAAGACGAGACTGATGCTATTTCACATTTATTTTGGCGAAGCATCTGTTTGCTTTTCTTGCGCATTCACCTGCAGTTCATTGTTCTAGCAAATGTTTTGAAATTCCGTTGACCCCTGCCCCTGGGGAACCACTCCAAAGAGCTAGTATATACATAGTCGCTTATACATTATTCGTCTTTTTATGATCCTTAATGTTCTCAATTCAGGGCATAAAGAAGAATGACAGATGGAAAGGCAATGACCTGTGGTATGCTTGTAGGTGGTTATGTATTCTCGGCTTGCGCGGTATTCCTATTCTACTACTCTTACGATTTACTTTGTAAACCACAATAGTGTTGTTTACACGCGGGTTTTTTCGGAGGTCAGCGGGAATTTCGCATTCCATCATTTTTTCTGCTTTACAGAAAAGAATCACATACACCTAGACCTCGACTTTTGACCTTGGGGAGACCGGGCCAGAAAAAATAGTGGAACACAGGATAGAGAAAAATACAAGCACAAACACTTCTAGACACAGGCTAGACAGAACAAGCGCAAGAAATTAGAGGAATGGGAAAGTATGATTGTTTCGGGAACAGATGCAGCATCGTTCTATTCAAGTCTCATTTTCCAAAGCTTGTGTTCATCTTCCTGCTGCCTGTGCGCTGTGCAAGGAGGAAAGAAAATGGGCCGGATCGATCACCCACGCGAAGAGTTCTAAGTGCGTTTCAATCAAAGCTGCATATTATGCGACAAACTGGTTTCAATTTTCATACAAACTGACATTGATTACATAATCAGATTTCGTATTATGTTTTTACAATAGCGAACAACATGGGAAATGCAAAGATAGAAACTAAACGCTACACAAGAAGAACAGAAACTATGCATTTTATGTCCGGCCTCATGATTTCCGAAAGAAATTGCAGTCGCCTTCAATCGGAAAAAAGGATCACTACACGCAATTTCAGACAATTTTTTTGCGTCGATTATGTTACATATTACGCCTCGTAGTTGTTCTATGCAGGCTCAAAAAATCCATCACAAGAACTCATATCCAATCGAAGAGAGGGAAGGGGATCCAAAAACCACTAGAACAGAAACAATAGACACGAACAAGCCCATCGATGAGCGTGAAATAATGTAAAATTTGGAATTCGATTCCATTCATCATAAATCCTGTCAACAGTTAACATTGTATGTGCAGACTCGACTCTATTCCAAGACGAAATCACAAGTGCACACTGTTGTGTAACCGTCATCGCGGAAGGAAGGCATCCAAAATCAAAATACAAGATGATGTTTAAACTAAAAGGGATAAACTAGACATAGACATTCTCTTTACATCACGCAGTCCCCAAAGCACTGCGGTCCAAGTCTGATTCGCAGCGTGTGCATTTACATTCAAATCCATACTTCGACTTCAATAGGACCTGACGCTTTCGCACATCAAGTGCTTCGTCGCAATAACTTATTGTAATCTCTTCTCCAGCTCGGATATCGCGGCGCGCAACCAAACACCAAAAAGGAGTCATGGAAAAAGTAGTTGTCAACATGCTGGCCTTTCTATTTCTTGGACGTCTACTCATATCCTCCTCGTCGTATGCGTCATGGCTTCTCCGATCCTTCTGGACCCCACCACTATCACTGTAGCCCGTCGCGCTTGCTTCTGTTTCACCACCGTCAGCAGTGTCAACCTCGTCGTCATTCTCTTGTGGTGCCTGATACAAGTCGCTACGAGAAACGATGCGGGCATTCGGACAGCAACTGTGATTGATTCTGCTCAGCGTGCGAAACAAGCCTTTGCCACCCAGGCAGTTCGTCTCATATACTCCTAGAGGCGTTTTCAATGTTGCAGCCGGCACTTTCACTAATACTTTTTTCTGCTCTTCATCTTTTTCAACATCGTGCTTGTCCTCGCAATTACAATTCTCCATGTTGATTCTTACCTCGCATATGCTGGACTCACGATCCAAAGATACGACAGTGCCCATCCTTACTACGTCAGTTGAACCGGTACGTCTAGAAAAAGTACGGAGCATGTGACTGCGAGAAGCGGTCTCTTCTAAAAAAACGTCGTCGTCTGCATTGTCGAACGCGACAAAAAGCTTGCGACCGTTTTTTGAAAAATCTTGCTCGAGATCAAGGTCCAAAATGTGTCGCGAACTGTCGGACAGGCGCATCCATTCTCTTTGCGTTTCTCGGCTTTGAGCTTGAAACCAGAGACACAGCGAAGTCTCCCAACGACGATGCATTAGACGACGCAGCGGTTTCGAGCTGCTGTGGTGAAGATCTGCAACATTTGTACCTCCTTCAGCAACATTTTTAGTTCCACACGTCGACATCCCGTCTTCATTATAGTTTTCAGGATCCGCAATTTTAGACAGCTCCGCCATCATCCGCAGTGCTCGCACAAAGGCACGATGTCCGTTCTCACCAAAAAGCGCATCCTCAATTCCTTGTGCAACCTTGTCTCCATCCCGCAATACATCTACATAGGAGGGCAAAAAGGGGCTTTCTACAAACAGAGGCGAGCCTGCGTTCTGCTGGCAGCTTCCGCTTCGTGCAAGTTCTGCGGTCGAGATATCCCGCAAAGCAAATACTCCAAGGCTTCCCGGGCAATCATATACCGGTCGGACCTCAACCGCGCTCTCAAAGTTCTCCATCTTGAATGCCATGACTTTCAACGACGCGCAGGTACCTCAGACGATTATCAAAGGAGTACTTCGTGACCAAGGAAAGTCCTCAAGTCAATTTCTCCGACCACCCGCAATGGCCTCCTTGGGATTCCAGCACAGTGTCACGCGTCTGCTTTCCACGAGAACGCGCTGTCCTACAGGTTCCCCATTTTCCTGATGGAACTGGTTCTCAATTTTCTTGGTAGCTGCTGTAGCCTCAAAGTAGTTAGAACATAATCACAAGCTTCTTTGATAATGTTGACATCATCGAGGAACCAAAATCGACATAGTCGGCTTAGTTCAATAGACTTCAACGATGTGCAGGGCCAAAACTTAACAAATTACTCGTAATGAATGTGATGAAGACATACGATCGAACAAGTATGAAAGAACCCAAAATCGAACAGTAGATCAGCGACCGAAAATTACATATGGTACAATCAATCAAGTCCAAAACTCGCTTTGAGGTACAAGACAGGTTTATTGTAATTCTCGGTGTGGAAAAAACAGTGCATGACCTGTTAGCGTTTAAAAAGGGGCATACTCAAAATTTCTTACACACGTGAGAAAGGGATGGAACGCTTCATCGCTCGGTCGCTGGACACTCACATGCTCCATCAACAGACAGGTGGTAGACGTGAGTGCCATAACCATCAATCAACTCTCTTGTCATATTCACGAGACCAGATCAAGAAATAAACGCAATTGGCTCAGACAACTTCATATCGATCTTTTCTTCATCGGTGTCGGTGATGTCTTTCCTTGAATATAATTCAACAACGCAGTATTTTTCGTCGCCCACTTTCACCTATCAATCTCTCGACGGCTGGTGTGGCTCTCATTCAAGTAAATGAAGCAAAACTCTGTGCAGATAGACGAATCTCGTTTCTAAAGCTCATCGATCCAACATCTGTTGTACCTAAAACGTGCTGCTCCCTGAGCCAGCTACTGTATGAAAGAAGGTACTCTTCGTTTGATCGGCGAACCTTCAGAGAGGTCGCTCCTTTATAAATGCTGCTTCTTGACCATTCTTGAGCCCAACTTCACTCTTTCGATCGTGATATACTTGTTCTGTTCAGTTACTACCCCCCAGGTGATTAAAACCTTATCAAGCTCACCCTATGATCAAGCAAGCTCGTCTTTCATTTGACCCTATCAAATTTCTTCGGGAGAGGAATCTGTCCTAGCCCGCCATGCGTATTGGAAGCATCGGCGGCCCAGCGAGGATGCGCTCCCATCGAGTTCTGCGATGCTGAACTCGTCGGGCGACTGGGCCTATGATTTCCCAGAGGACAGGTC
Organism: Amoebophrya sp. A25; assembly: GCA_905178165.1. Classification (NCBI taxonomy): domain Eukaryota; class Dinophyceae; order Syndiniales; family Amoebophryaceae; genus Amoebophrya; species Amoebophrya sp. A25. The sequence goes on along the minus strand of CAJINU010000004.1, from coordinate 104,417 downwards.
GACCCTGCTTCACTGCGCTGCGATGCTGGGGGCGACGCGTTTGGTACGAAATGATCCGAGTCCCAAGCAGCAGCTGTACCTGATCCTGATGTAATTGTAAAACATATCACATTCGCTCAGGCTCACAATGCACAGCCAAGGTTATTATGAAGCGTGGAACAGATGAAGCTGTTATGATCAGAGCACATCGGAGGAAGCACTTGAAGTTGTTCTTCGACTTCATGTGTCACGGATGTTTCAAAAAGTACGATTCAGGAACGCAGATCCCCATCGCAAAGGATTCGTGACATCCTGATTCCTGTCGTGAGGGAATATCGGCCTGGTATGCGGCACCTGGCTATCGGTCGGTCGCCTAAAAATTGTCGCTCCCTTGCTGGCTGGCATTTTCCAACGCACTACAACAACAAAAACAATTCTTTGCGTGAATAACAAACTAGAACTATTATACACACAGAGGACTCCCTAGAAGGGCTAGTGACTGTGATTGTTGTGGACGTTAACTGTGACAGAGAGAAGCGAGGATGGAAACAGAGGTATAGTTCAAAGATAATGAGCATGTGCGAAAGCGAATCGCCTACGAACCAGATACATCATTGCTTGGTTCATAAATTTTCGCCTCGTACGGATTACTTCGATCTACTTACTTAATTCGAAGACATGAGTTCGAGTAGGAAACGACCACTCATGGCCTCCCAAGGTGTGTGCCTCGTCGACTTCTCGTAACCCGATCCGTGTCCGTATCTGCATCACGAAAAGCCGAATCACCATCGCTTTTGAGGTAGGAATGGGGAACTCAGAAGTCCCAAGAGGGGTACAACGAGGGCCGCGTTGCGTCCGTCTATTTTCCAGCAGAATGCAGCTTTTGTTCTGGAATACAGCAAACTGCGAGAGTGGACTTCAGGTGATTTCAAACGCCAATTAAGAATGAGTATGATTCTCAGTGGAAACATAGGAAACCCAGAAGCAATTATATGCATCTTTGATTCAGATATAACAGTCTCAATAATCAACACGCGAAAAAAAAGTTCAACAGGGAATCTCCAAGAAGACTTCGGGAATTATGACGAGATGCTCTGTCGCAGACGGGCAGCAAGTATCATTGAAGAACAAGTAGGATTCGAGCTTTATTCTGTCTCATTGATTATAATAGGTACAAGTTTTTGAAGCACGACCATGGAAAATATAGCAACCAACTTCACTACGTAAACATCTAAATAAATGAGATCCCAAAGTACTAAAGACGTATGCAGAAACGACCACACGTGCGTTGAATTCACTCAGGAAAACATCGCGAAATCAGGAACACAAAAACAACGGTGGCGAGACTCAGAGCTCTATGCATATGCTAGAGTCGTTTCCTTTGTGTTTTTCCAGCTAAGAAACGGTCCACAGGATCCACCTTCATCTCCCAGCGGTCCTTTCTATTCCAGCTTCGATGGAGCCAAAGGTCCATCTCCACCGCGTGCTCCAATTCCACCGGGTTTGGCTGGCGACGATAAAGCGGAAATTGCAGATATCGTTGAATCTTCTCATCGTCGGCTCCAACTGGTCGTGAAGGGGAGCGAATAAATGATGAGCAGTTATTCTTAGTTTGCTTAGTCTACCTGTAGTTATTCTTAGTTCATAGTATACTTCATTTCCATTCTTGATATTTGTTAAGTGGACTCATTTACCGTCAGATGAAGTACCCCTATCCTTTCCAACTCCGTCGAGCATGTGCACTGGGCGCGTCTTCTTTCTGATCTCCTTCGAGACGAGCTCCGATATCTTGTGAGATCGTGCCTGTCGCTGACGATAAATGGTATCGTACTCCAGATTTTCGAGGGGCGACCCAGCCGATTTCGTGCGGGGAGAGACCGGCGTCACAGTATCTCCCAAGAGACCCATGCTGGAGGGAAGCGGAAGATGATCCCTTGACGTTATGAAATTGCGCGGTGGAAGAGCCTCAGTCGGCAGCTGCCGCTTCGTGGGTGACACGAAAACAGTGCCGACAGAACGCAACTCATCGGCCTTCTTCTTTCCACCGTTTTGTCCATATGAAGCAAAGTTGTACTGGCTAAGCATCATGGGCTGGTCGACACTCGACTCGCCGGCTGACGTGACAACACCACCTCCAGCTCCGTCGCCGCCCACGTTGATTTTTTCTGGATGCGGAAATTCTACAGAGTAGCCATCTCCATCAGCGCCTAGGCCAGCACTCTCTGGCCGCGTAGCGAAGGATCCGTCGCGCGATCCCAGTACGCAAAGTCCTTGCTGCGAAGAGGTTGCCGTCGTCCCTGCTGAAGTCGGTTTGCGGCTGTCGTGCGTCCCCGGTCTGCTGCCCGAGCTCTGCGTACCCGGCCGCGTTTGGGAAACTATCGCGGCCAATGACTTTCCCTCGGGATTTTCTACACTCGACGCTGCCCGCACATACCCCTTGGACAGCAACCGAGGCGACGTGATCAAGCGCGGGGACGCCGCCGCAGATCCCGACGGCGACGTACTGTTCGAAGCCGAGTTATTTTTGGGACTGCCCGCTCCTGCCAGCACAGCCTTGCGCTGTATTGCTGAGTTAGGCACCTCGAGTCTAGGCGACTTGCTGGTTACGGGCGACTGCTGCCCACTAGGACCAGTCGACGGAACACCCAAATGGTGAGGCTGGGCCTCTGATGGAGGGATCTTCATCCACGCAATCGGTGGTAGTTTTTGCGGCATGCTCGACCCGCGGCTTTCCGGCCGCGGCGAATCCTTCTGAACGCTACGCCCGATCGCCGAGAGGGTAGGAGAAAGCGGTGGCTCGTTCTCATCCTGCCCCGCGGTTCTGTTGTAATCACGATTGTTGACACAAAAAAATGAATGGTCATGAGGACAAACGCCAAATTGAAATTCTAAATCCTCGAATCACAAGCAGAATAAACACAAACACCACAACCAAAAATAAAAGGTCTAGTACTCGCCTCGCGCAGCCAGAAAGTTGCGCGTCCACTCGATTTGAGCGTCAGCAGGCGCTAGGGGAGGCACATCTGATGCGGATCGGTTTCCAGAACGCTCTAAGCGGCTCCCTGGTCGGGATTCGCGTCTTTGTGGCGTCATCTGTTGCAGGAAGTAATTACGACGATGCTAATCTCCCCGGTGATCTGCCTCAGATTTCCCCGACGACTTCTACCCGCTAATCTAGCTTGTTTTTTATAATATATCATCTGAGTAATTCCTATCTACTGAGATTGGGCCCGCTTTCCAACACTGACTTTGAGTTCAGAAAAGTCAATAGCCCATCATCTACTTCAGTGACTATGATATACCGACTGCACAAGCGCCTCCTCGTAATGTCCTCGTGCGCTCACTAGACGTCCCGTAAAGTGGCCTCTTGGTGTCGTCTTCGCTGTTTCTGGACGCGACTTCGGTTGGCTGAGGGCCTCCAGGCGAGCTGACAAAGGTTCGCCTTCGAGCGCAGGGGGCGCGAAGTCTTGTCCGCGGCTTCTAGGGCGCGACGAGGCGCCGCTTCTCGGTCGGCTTCCTGAATGGGGCCCACTACCGCTCGGGGAATGACGTGGCCGTGAAAATCCGGGTGACCGTGACGGGGATCGGCTCCCGTAGACACCCGATTGTTGCTGGTTCATCAAGAGTTGCTGCTTCCTCTCAGCCTGGAACCGATCTGCACTCATCAATGCAAGATCAGGTGTGCCGAGAGGTGGCTGCCGACCACTATGCGCCTTGCCACTCGACGAGTGCGGCGAATGACTACTGCTGGGCCTAGGCGGCTCCCCACCTGCACTAGGCGGGCGCCTCATGTAGTTGATTTGCGGACGCTTCGCAGGCGACGTCGACGGCGTCCGCAGCGTTGTACCTAGAGGCGTGGCGTTTGCGTCTAGCACAGTGGGCGGTAGACCCAGAACCGGACCAGAACCAATATTTGTATATTCTGGAGACGCCGGGGGAAGAGGAGGACTTGCTCCTGTTCTCTCGATTTGAAACTGCCGTGCAGTACCGCTATTTTTCGGTCCGACACTACCTGGCGCGCTCGCTGGCCGTGCTGATGGCGAACTCCCGATAGCACTAGACGGACGTGACGATGATGGTGCGCCACTTGTCGCGTCGTAGGGGCTGCTGCCCATGACCAGGTAAGAAGAGGCGCTGCCGGGTGACATCGGCTGAAGAGCGCCTCCTGCAGCTTGTGTGGCCCTTTCCTGTGGCGAACTCGAAGGCACACCGGGGATCTCAGCTAGCTGCGTACTGGTATTGTGCCGTGGAGAGATGGTTGAGCACGACGGGCCGCTCAAAATTGCGCTACTTTCTATCCTCGAGGGTGACGCTTGCGGTGTAAGAACCTGCGATACCTCCTCACGAAACCGTACTTGACGTTGTTCGCGCGGCAACATAGTCCACCCACGAGCCTCAAGTGCCGGCGCCGGAAAATGGTCTACAAAAGGCGCTGTGCCACTGCTACCAGCGCCCAAATGTGGAGCTGACGCAGGTAGAGCTCGTGTGCGGTTGTGTGGAGCGCCTTCCAGGACTCGTGGCGGCGCCAGCGTCCGCGCAGGCTGTTGGGGGCCACCCCAAAGTTCCGTTTCATCGTCTTGTCGTGACCTGCCTCCACGTCTGTCTCCTTCTTCCCGCTCAAGCCGGTCATTCGCTAGGTAGTAGGGAGCGCTCTTCGGTGAAAACAATCCCTGCATTTGTTGGACCAGTTTTGGCTCAGCGAAACCTGTGACAAGGTAATAAGTCCGCGGTAAATCTAAGTAAATTATCCGAGTGCTCCAGGACATACAACAAGCTTAACACTGCAATCCTCGTTTTGGATTTCAATATCCTAGACGTCATTGTCACTATGGTGCCTTCAACAATTTCATTGGCCTTAGAATTCAAGAAACTCTTTCTCTTCAGAAGACAAAAACAATATGTATCTTGCAGAATCGCAAGCTTATCCGCAGAACAATTACAACGCTTGTGCCTTCAACAATTACAACGACGATGTAATATTCAGCATCTTACGACAGCATATCTATCAAACAACCACTTGCTACCCAGATCAGCCCTTGAAAATTCCTGCGCCAGTGGAACCTTGCTCAGTGCAGGCTTTTCTCGTTTTTCCGTGACGAACGTCCGATTTCTGCTCGGCGGGCGCTCGATGCGTTCTCGAGCGGACTTGACTACCGTTGGAAACGTCTCAGCGCCGTCGCACTGCGCAGCGACCTCCGCTGCTCGCTCCAGCTCAGCCATCATCTTGATTTTGTTCGCACGGTTCCGCTGACGGCTAATCGACAAACGCAATTCTTTCTTCTCGATCTGCTTTCGCCGTCCGTTAGACGCCATAAGCGCTTCGACGCGACTCCAATCGATGTTGCGCGGCGCTGTAGTAAGCGAGGCGTCTGGCATGCACCACTCGCTGTCCTCCGGCCAAGTCACAGCGCCTCCACTCCCTGCTGCACGAGGATCAGCAACATCAACCTGCGCAGGCACCAAAGCGCTCTCTTCAGTACGCTCCGGACCGCGTGACAAGCCCAATGACGACGTGTGGAGCGGGTCCGCCGCACTGGTGTCCTCTGCGAGCTGCAGCAAAGAAGGATCTAGAGCTCCTATGCTGTCTGCACTCGCGGGTCGGGGCGGGAACTGGTCGACTTGGGCACCGCCAGCACTTGAGGAATCCACCACTGCAACTTTTGAGAAAGACTCTCCACTTTTTTCACTAAGAGATAACAAAGTTGTCGCTTCCGCCTTGGATGCTACTCCCCCTGCAGAAACCACAAGCGCTTCCTCCTGCTCGAGCAACGGCGCTGGGGCTGAGGCGGTAGAAGGTTGGTTCAGGTCCACTAGACTCTCCAAGCCGTCCACCGTCTCTGGATTCCCCGTGTATTGGTACATTTGCCCGCGGCCGCCACGTGACCGCAAATGTGTGCGTAGAGCTGAACTATAGAATGCAGCGATGTCGTCCTCCGATAGCCCAACGTAACTGGGCTGCGTCCCCTGCGAGCCTACACGCTGTAGCTCGAGTATGGACTGCTGCTGGTTTTCCTGTTCGCTGCTCATGTTCAAGTGCTGCGCGAAGTAAAGAGAGCTCTGCTCCCGTTCTCCGGGTCCCGCCGACGGAAGAGTACCTGAGTACCCCGTTCCGAAACCTGCTGGAAACGTGCCCGCCTGGTGGGACTCCTCCAGCTGCCCGTACACTTCGGTCAGCATCACATGCCCTCCCCCTGAGCCCGCTCCAGCCACTGGATGATATGCTCGCTTCGGAGGATGCTGGCCACCAACTGAAGGCACACCTCGACCCAGACCTTCTTCGTCGGATGTGAGCCCCCCACCTGCTGCCGGCGCAACCAGCATATTGCTCGTGACCAGGACTCGACCCTGCCTCGTCTGGCCGGCCGCATCGACATGCTCTGCTGTTTCCTCTAGCTTCTTCCGCAACCCCGGGTTCTGCCGCAAAAGAAAGGAAATCCGCTGCTCGGCCTCGCCTGCGTTTGGCGCAGCCGCTCCAGCGCCTCCACTCAGTCGCTCCACCGTCTCCAGCGCAGAGCGCAAGTTTCTTGCCACTTTCGGCGAAAAAAGGCCCTCAAAGGTCTCCGACGTCCGAGACTGTGGTCGGCCTTGCCACGACGCGCCCAGTAGTTCTCTCAAGTCTACCTTGGCGGCAGCTTCCAGTTCGTTCTTACGGCGCCGCTTCTTGCTGCTCGCCTGTCCGCCTCGCCCACGTGCGCTGCGGCTGCGACGCGGGCGCCCGCGACCGCCACCTGCGCCAACAGGTATGGCATCCTCGTCCTCGTCGTAGTCTAGCTCGCCCTCGCCGCCCAACGGCTGCCCGCGTGGGTGAGCAGGACTGTAGAGCATGTCATCGCCTACCTCCAGCATGTCAGGGTCGTGCAAATCCGAAGACCAATCCGTCCCCGGAGACCGCGGTGCTGGCGAGCTCGCGGGCCGCTGTTGTTGGAACATTGGCGGCAGCATGCTGGGTGTGTACGCTATTTCACGAACCGCTGCGTTCGGCCGACTCAGCTGGCGTGCACGCTGTTCATAGCCAGGAACAGGGACAGCATGAACTGTGCGCACCTCATCTCCAGTCAAGTGGCCACTCGTCGGTCGACTCGCATTTCGACTCCCGTTCCCACTCGCGCGACATCCCGTTGCCGGGCGGCTACCGACAACCACCATTTTCTCCTTGCGAAATCTTGTGCCAATAAGAAGATGAAAAAACGAATCCAAGGACTACACAGCGGAGCTCAACGTCGACAAGATCTCTTTCATACTCCGAATCGGCTTCCCTCACATAATGGGCAACTAACACGTAGAACAAGATTCTCGAGAAGATAGGTACTATCAAGCTTCGATTGGGTTGATGTTATAAGCTTTCTATTGGCGCCGTTGGCTATCCATCACGCATCCGGCATCGGTACATAAAAACAGGCAACTGGAGGGCAGAAGGCAAAGCTTATCCAAGTATAGCACGTGCAGTGCCTATACGACACTTCACCGACCAGAGTGGAGAGGCGAGGAAAGTTCACTCCATACAGCTCGAATACGAGCGCTCGATCCGATTCATTTGACATTGACATGGGGTTTTCAGTACTCGTCTTCAGAGTTACATCGTGTAAGTACTTGCGTCTATGCTGCTCGCTCGAGTCTTACTCATATAACGAGTGCATAAGGGATCATTCCCTTTGTTTGTATCACCTGGTCACGAAGATATTGACAGACCACCGATTTCTATGGTCGTGTGGAGAATCAATCGCAAAACAGCACAACAACAATTACGAATTTGACTGTTCGCTTCTGTCTCTAGGATTTGCGAAGACGGAGACCGATGGCAACAAAAGACCGATTCATCGCGCTATGCTCCGGAACACTCTGCAGGAAACAGGCCGTATTTTGGGATTTTAGAGTCCTGCTCTTGAAGCGAGCCAGCGTAACCCATCTTGAACTGTGTTTTTAATCTTCGAATCAATCAAGGCTTCGTCATAAGCTTGCTGTTCATCTTGATCCTCTTTCAAGTTTGCGGATACACCAGTCTGAGAATCATTCGCGCTACCATCTCTGACATCAATTACAAAAGCTTTCCACGGCCTTCCATCCTTGGCGAGAGTAGCCTGCACTTTTACCGGCAACAGGCTTAACGCGTCTCCTTTTTGTTCCTGTTCCCCATCGAGAAGTACCAACATTAGAACTGGTAGGCGAGCAGGCTGTCCCGTAATGCATTCATCCCCGATCTGATCGTCAAAGAGAAGTGGCAAATAGCGTCCTGCATCGAGCATTAGATTGTGGCGTCTCAAGCCCTCATTGGCCTGCAAATGTGCCTCCACCGTTGGCGAGTGCACGTAAATCAAGCCAGTTGCGGGTGTGTGCTGCTGCCATTCACGATATGCAAAGAAACTACCCGCCGCACACACTAGCCGAACTATCACGTTTTCGCTCAACTTTGTTTCCTTGTCAACGGCTTGTCGCATCGTCGAGTCACCTGATATATCGTTGGAGCTGCCTTCACCTCCAGCAAACAAATCGCTCCACCTCACGTCCTGGACGAATGAACTATGCGAAGTGATATTCGTTTTTGCCGTCAGATGGCGTGCACAACCGCATCCAGATGCTAAATAAAGCGCCAAATTGAGCGCATTTCCCTGATCGGGGCCCGCCATCCAGATGTTGTGCGGCCGGTCTGTCCCAGCAACATTGCCCATCATTTCTTCGTAAGCCTTTTCTCAAGACAATTAGTTCAACGCAAATTCTTACATCTTCTACAAATCATACCTGCAAATACCTACGAGATATAGAAGATATTCAGTCAGTTTTTTCGAGCCATAGCCAGTCAGTAGATGTCTGAGTCATGAACTTATCTGGGATCAAATTCGTAGATGCGATCCAACTCTGCATATTATACGCACTCCGTCCTTGTTCTCTGTGAAATACACTCGATCTTCAAAAACTGTGGAAGAGGCGAGCCATTTCCAGAATAACCCAGCCGGTCAATGCGTGAAAAGAAGAGTGAAAGGCGGCGGCACAGCGCCTCGCCTTACTCGACATCTGACCTTCGTTAGCGTCATTAGGTGTAAGACCTACAATCGCAGTCGCGGTTCAACATGATATATTTCTGATGCACGGGCGGTGCCAACAGTCAGTCTTGTGTTGTATTCCTTAGTAATAGAAAAGATCCCAATGACCCCCATGCCCCATTCTTTTCCCGCGTTGTTTCCTTGGTAAGCGTGGTCTTACAATTTCTGGTCTCATCAGACGTCTCATTTTCTTCCGTCGACCTGTGTCAGGATCTACCACGAAAAAGTCATCAAAACTTCCGTCATGCGCAAAGGCGTGGAAGTCGTCGTTGTATCTATTTCGCTGGCGGCGGAATTCACGTTTTTCCCTTCTACGTTTCGATTTGTCTCTCTCGTGGTCGCAGTCGCTAGCTGCATTGCTCTTGTTCGCTTTGCTATTGCAGTTGATGCCTTCGCTTCGGCTTTGCTTTTTACTTGATGTCGAGGATGGGGAACTCTGCGACTTGTTCCCGCTGCTGCATTTGTCGTCCTCATGCTTGGGGTAGTCAACGTCCCCCTCTTCATTTGAACCACAAAAGTCATGGTCCTTCGCCCACTGGTCGTAATCGAATGACCCCGAACATGTTGCAGTAAATTCTTCATCGTTGGCAAAGGAGTGGTCTGTAGTGGATTCTTCTTTCGGCTCGCTATTCAAGATGTTCTTTTCATCGCCTCTCTCCGGTGGTGCGGTACCTTCGACTTCTTCTTTACTTCTCACTGAATCTTCATCCTGCCTATAATCCTGATATCCTGGGCGCAACCTTTCCGCAGAGTCCGCTGCCGTCAAAAATTCGTACACCAGCTGCACAAACTCTTGCTTTTCTGTCAAAACAGTGTCGGGCGCAATCAGAGCGCGGCTGCGGACAAAGAATTCCAGTGCAGAAAAAGACCACAATGACGGGTCCGACACATATTCTGCTGGAGCGTTTTCGTCTTCTATCAAAACTGTAATTCTGTTCTTAGCGTCATCTGCCACGTTCTCTTCTGCTGCTACTTCTTGCTCGTCTTGTGGGATGTCAAAAGAACTCCACTTCATAAATATTTCCGCATGCTGTTCTTTTCTAGAACAGAGTGCAACTTTTGTACCGACATAGTGTATGGACGCCGGGCCACACGGTACATGACACGCTGAGGATGCTGAAGGTGCCCTCTCGCTTTCTGTTTCAGTACCTGTTCCTGCTCCTGCGCCATCTCGGGTAGCATCACCAGACTTCGCGCACGTGGTTGCAGCTACAACCCCCTCTACTAGGGCGACGCTGTTGGCTGACGTGAGGTTCCGAACGAATGCGCGCTGTAGTTCTTGAAACGAGTCTGACACTCCTCCCTTTCGATGGAACGGAGTTTTTCTGTCGTGTTTACGTGAATCATTGATATGGCCATCTCCGGTATTCTTCTCCTTCTTAGGCCCACAAAATCCAGCGTGCAACAAGGACGTCGAAAAAGTGCCTCCAGCTGGTTCTCCGGACGGAGAGCTCTCCTCCCATGTGAAAAAGCATGTGCCAGCGCGATCGCCGGTGTCACTTGTTCCAACGTGAACGTCTCCCGTAGAAGATTTAGTCCAAGATCTACTACCCACCGCCGGCAGACGCTCGTACACGTCTCGTATGCTCCACAGTGAGCATAGTTTTCCGGCGGAATTTCTAACCCGCTGGTCTCGATTAAGCCCGCCCACTATACGAGCATACACCCCCGCGATCCTCGGATAATCAACACAGGTTACTCGAAGCAGCAACGGACTGTCAGGGTATTTACCAGAAGAAGTTGCAGCACTTGTAAAATGTGCTGCTCTTTTTATCTCAGCGCTGTTCTTGTGTTCACGCTCAGAATTGCTGTGATCCTTAGTGGCGGCCGAAGACGCTGATGGGGCGCTCTTGCCAGTGGTGTCCTCTTTGCAAGTGGTTTGGTTCTTTTTCCTGTCGGACTCCGTATTTCGTCCTGAAGATGTCGACGTAGAATTACAGGACGCGCTTGAGGTCCTCTCCTCTTTTCGCCTCTGCTCTTGCTTTGCACCTGTTGACGATGTCGATGGCGAACCTTTATTCTTGCCTGCTTCATTAGTCGAAGTTGACGTTGAACTCGTGCTACCACCACTGCTTGTTGTACTACTACTGTTTTTGGAATTTTTGTTCTTTTCTTTAGTTTTCATCGCGGAGTTTGAATTATTAGGTGTTGCCGTTGAACTTCGGACACCCCCGGAACAACCAGTTGAGTCTCTATTTTTCCGTCTTTCCTGTCTTTTGCGCTGTGATTCTCGAACCTGCTCAAACACGTGCTCGTCCCAGTCCATGTACAAATCTTCGAAGACCATTTTTCGCTTCTTTTGCCGCCGCCCGGACCCTTGCTTTGAAGCTGCGCCTCCGCTTCTATTCACAGCTTCCATCCTGTCGCGTACAAAAGCCTCAAAGGCTTCATCTTCTTCCCACCACCACTGGCCATTGTCGTAATGGAAGGAGTCGTCGACATCCGAAAACGGAGAAGATCGGCCCTTCATCGACGCTCGGTCCCCGTAAGCACTGTGCATGTACTCTGGGAAATCTGCATCATCCTCCCATGTACCAGCACCGCCTGGTGCCATGTTCCGATTATGGTTCCTTCGACTATGCTTGTTCGAAGACGTCGATGACGAAGATGCTGCTGACGTCCTCGTCTTCGTATTCGCTTTATTAGTGGAAGCGCCACCAGATGTTGAAGACGCAGAACCAGAAGAACTAGAAGACGAACCCTTATCTTTGTTGTTGTTCATTTTATGTGTAGAAGAGGTATTTGACCTATAATTGGAGGTGCGTGGATTACGGAAAGCAAAAGGATCAAAATCACCAAAAGGCGAGTCCCCAAACGGCGATGAGCCGCGACCAAAGGCTCCAAAGTCGAAGTTACTACTTCCCATATTAAACGGGTTTCCCCCACCTGTTGAAAACCCGCCTGTTGTAAAACCGCCGGCTGAAAAACCGCTTGTTCTCGAATTCGGTCCACTACTAGACGAGCTGGCTCGGGGACCAGATGATGGTGCGGACGATCTGGAGTTACTATGTACTTGGTCGTGCGCGGCCCGGTTTCTCGACAGTGTCTCGTAGGCTTCTGATATCTTGCGGAATTTCTCGCTGTTGCCGCCACAATCTGGGTGATGCTTTTTCGCCATATCGAGATAAGCTTTCTTGATATCCGCAGACGAAGCGCCTTGTGAAACCTCTAGAACCGAATAACAGTTAAACTTCGGCACGTCCGAAGAAAAGCATCTTCGACTCGGATTTTCTGTTGTCGAGGACTGTGCGTTGTTTCGGAATACTACAAGGGATGATCGATGATGAGAAGTCACCCGCCCCCAGTGGGAGGTGTACAAAACCGGTCTCATGGTAGACACATCTTGCTACTCCTAAAAAATTGTAGTGTGACAACATCTGCCCTCGAATACGTCAGTCAGTCGAGGGAAGAAACAGCACACAAACTGCACCTTTTTCCTCCATCATCCAGCTTCGACAGGTTCTAACTTCTCACCCTTTCTTGTATATCTTTCGTAAAAATATCATGACTGATAATATCCTCTCAACATATTTTCCTTTTCACACGAATGCTCATTGCACCACACGAAAACTCAACCTCATGATCGATCCTTTTTTTCTACAAGAACCAGCTTTTTATCATAATCAGAGTAGATTCTGTAGGGCCACTCGCTGTCCACCACAGCAACAAAGCGCCGCCTGTATTCGATCGAACACGGCGCTCCTTTCCAATAAATATAAGTCAAACCTTCAAAGGAAGGTGTAGGGCACCCCACCTGCAAGATCTTCCAAAGTTCAACTACTGAATTAATGTTTCATGGGGATAAACGATCAGTGTCGCAATGTCGGGATCTTCAGCAAGCAACTGTCGGGCTCCACTATCATACGCACAAAATAGACCCAAAGTGTCCCTCAAAAAATTCGATAGAAGAGACAGGCAGCCCGTCTGCTGCCACAGCACTACCAATTATCTATTTCCCGAGCGATTACCTCCTTTGCTTGTGATAGCACTTCTTTCAGATCTTGTAAAACCTCTGTCAGTTCCGCTATGTGACACTGTCTCTGGGCATTCAAGGTAATAACCAAAGGACCGAAATTTCCTTGGAGCACTGTCGCGTCGTCGTGCATCAAACATATGCTGCGGCAATTACCTGTGGCAAAGTTGCGAGGGGTGGTGTAAAAATTTTTTTCATGCTACGAGAGACCGACGAAACACGTGAAAGCTGGTCGTCATGTTCATGGTGAAAAAGTAGTGGTTTTGATGTCAACATAACGTGATCCATTTACATTTAAAATTTCTCACTATAGCGTCTTCGTATACAAACCTGTGCTATCAATTCTCAGTTAAAAAATCGTAGACGTGCACGAGATAAATAGTACCTAGTAGCTTCACTTTCGTTGTCTGATCGGTTGTGAGGGAAAATATTGTGGTCAGTATTTGCTCCGATTGAAGGTCTGACATCTGGAGGTTCGCCGCTTGTGGTGCCCTCAATACCGCAACGCCATCGCGGTCCGCGACAGCAATGGATCTTAGCCCATCAGTCTCAGCGACAAGCTTATCCATATACGTGAATATGTCCGTCATTTTTATTCAGCTAGAAATCTTCAGAAACTGTGACTAGAAGATACTTACTTGCGTTAATTATTATATATTTCTATAACTTACTTTATCACAGAACGCTCACACATCACACAGAAAAAAAATATTCATGCGACCAAAAACATTATCGGAAAAACAGTTCAAAAAGGAGCGGAAACTAATATCTACAGAAAAACTATAAACAGGAAATAAGAGACCAAAACTCCTGCGAGAAGAATGGTCGGGCAATCATATCCTCCAAAACAGTTATCAAACAACCTTTTCAGCTTTGGTTTACAAGGTTACAAAGGCACCAATCTGGTCGCAAGATTACAAGCATCCGTGGGATCCGGTAGATGCGACCGACACCCTGCCTTTTTTAATAGGTTTCTCCTGCTCGGACATCTCGGCTCTTGGCCAGAACCACGACGACCATCAGATGCGGATTGTGAGTAGCAGTCTGATTCATGATCTATGCGTTTAAGAGAAAGACAAGTGTCGTTGTTGTAAATTGGTTTTTTGTTTCATCGTGCTACGCACAGAGTGAACAATGCTCCTTAGATTTCAAAAGGGACGAATATCACATGACAAGCAACATGCAGCAGGGTTTCAAGAATGTGTTGTGCCGCTAAGTGATGAGAAGTATAAGAGCTGTGCTTCTACTACTAGCATCAGGCTTCTACTACTACTACTACTACTACTACTACTACTACTACTACTACTAATGAGTACAAGAATGTACTACCTCTAGTACTAATACGAACTAAGATCCACGATATCGCCTTCCCGTCTTAGCTTCCTTCTCCATTCTTTTCTGGACAAGCACATGAATAAGTTGTGACGTTGTGCTACTAAGAGAACTCGCATCATCTCCTTCTCCCGCACTGGAGAGGCCTGAAGCCACTGTGTCGTCCAGTTCGTCGCCACTCAAGCCTAATGCGCGAACCACAGCACTTGTCAGAGACTCACCAGACGAATCCGGGCTGTTGCCGGGGCTTCTCCTGCTCCCTGTAGTCAGGCTGGGCGTTCGTCGTGAAACAGCTCCTGGCTCTGCAAGAGGAAAACTAATATTTTGGTGAGAAGCACGGGAAAACGTCGTTTTCGCGAAAGGCACTCCTTCTCTATGAAAAACACTGCTGGCGTCATTTCGAAGATTCATCCCGTCAGGTCCTACTCCATGAGGCCGCGATATTAGAGGACTCTTTCCTATTATGCTTATGAGGCCTCTCGCTTTGCGATGCGCATGGTCAGACGTCAAAGGAGTACGTCCAGGCGCTGCGCCAGAACCACGGTCAACATAGCCATGATCAGTCGTGGCAGTGGTATGCGTGACAGTGTGGTGATGATGGTGGTGATGATGATTGTGTCTCTGATCATTATCACCTTGATGTTGGTCCTCGTCATGGTGTCGACGATCCTCCCCGTCATCGTGGTCCGCTTTGTGATGTCCATGATGGTCCCGATGGCGACTGTGGTGGTGCTCACGATGATTGTGCCCCTGTGTTTCATCATCTCTCTGTTTAGAATCATCTTCTGGTGGTGCCGGTGTATTCATCATGTTCTCGGCTTGAGCCGTGGGTTCTGGCTGCTTTGCGTTTGGTGGTCGTACAGCAGCTCCTGGCTTTGACAGATCGACACTTTTTCGTGGTGTCTCATCCTCGCCCGCAAAGCACGAAAACCAAGTAGAGCAACAGCCAGCGTCCGCCTGCCTGTCGTTTGTCGTCGAAGGAGGTTGATCTCGACCACCTGGAACTTCACCAACGTCCATGACATGATCACCTTCAAAATCTTGAGTAGTAGCTAGCCCCGAGCTCGCTGTACCGACTGCCACCTGGCATAAGTGCTTACCTGCACTCTCTCCAATCGCCGTAGAAGCCGAGGGGGCTTCAGCTTCGACCCTTGATGTCGTGTGCGCTTCGTGGTGAGTCCTATGATGACGGTGCTGGTGGCTCGCCTCGCCATCAATCTTCCCAGGATCATCATCCTCGCCATCGTGGTGTTTTTCGTGATAATGGTGGTGCCTTTCGTGATGGTGATGCTCGCTGTGTCCATCTTGTTCGATATGAAGACGAACCCCAAAGGTGCGGTCGTCAGTCTCCAGGACGTACTGATGGTGTCTACTATAATGGTGGTGTCCTTTATTATCATCGTCCCTGTCATGTGCATGCTGATGGTTGTCATGATGGTGTCGCGGATCACGACCGTGGTAGTGCTGCTTGTCCTTACTCCTAAGAGAAGCAGCGGGCTTGTCCTTATTTCTAGGAGAAGCAGCGGGAGACATTGCTCCGCCTCCTGTTTTCGCGCTCTCTTCGGCATTGAAAAGAGCTTCCGAAAATCGCAGCGGCTCACTCGCTGGATCGCGACCAGTGTGCCACTCTTTTCGAGCCCAATCATCCTTGTCAGTCCAAGAGTACTCTGCTCGACCGCCTTCGCGCCGCATTGCTTCTGCATTCGAAACTTTGCGACGAATCTCGTCCAGTACTATTCGCTCAGCTGCGCTTTGAGGATACCTCGATCCCACAGAGAGATCTTCAGAGTCGAAAAATTGGCCTTCATCCTGAGCTAACAATGCAGCTATCTCCTGCTCCTCGTTCTCCTCTCGTCGTCTCCGTCTCATCTCGAGGTCCAACTCTGCGAGCAAAGTTTTTTCACCGAGTCCTCCTGCCACACGTTCTTCAACTCGCAAGGCTGCTGGACTAAGATTTTTGCCGCCTTGAAAGTTCATATCGCGATCGCTTTGGCATACTTCTTCTGCAGCAAAGCGACGCAAAGGCGAGACACCTTGCACCGCCATGCGGTCACCGGAGGATACGCCTACAAAACTTACAGCGGGTTCTTGCGCTCCAAGAAGCCCAAATCTCTGCAGTCCAGTGTAATTTACTGGCCTGTTATTTGGGCGAGTAGAGTACATGCCGCGAAACGAGGGAACCGGCGAGCCTCTGATGGGATCATTTGTATTGACCAGCACGTGACTCGATGGCCAGTC
This sequence comes from Amoebophrya sp. A25, assembly GCA_905178165.1. Taxonomy (NCBI): domain Eukaryota; class Dinophyceae; order Syndiniales; family Amoebophryaceae; genus Amoebophrya; species Amoebophrya sp. A25. The sequence continues at coordinate 87,857 of CAJINU010000004.1, read as the reverse complement.
CGATCCAGGCCATCTCGCGGGCGAGGCACCCAGGGATGGAGGCGCATCGCGATGATGTTGATCTGTGGAGGGCGCGTCAACGAAGCCTTCCTTGCGCGTTTCACCCGTAACAGGGTCCTCGCGCCAGTGTCGTTCGTGCTCGCCGCCGTGAAGCGCCACCTCAAAGACGCTGCTATCCTGACTCTGCGTATCGAACCGCTCGGTCAAAGCCTGTGTTGGCATCTCTGCCAAAACTTCTCCTGGAAAACAATGCTTTCTGCCCGGACCGATCCTCCACGCTGGACCTCCTCCAAATTTTGGCGACGTCTTCTCCTCATAGAGCTCTTCCCGCTGTCGATCTCGCTCCGCACTGTACTGCTTTTCACGATACTCCTCGAGAAGAGCGCGGCGTGGGCTGAATTGAGAACTGCCTTCAAAAAGAAGGTCAGCCTCATTGCGTATATTGCGATAAAGACCGTCGATCCGCTTGGTCGGACTTACATCACAGGGGCCGCGACCTTGCCAATCGAAAAGCTGTTTGCGCAGACATACTCGAGGCGAGCCACGACCAGCAAGACCATCACCGTCCTCCCCAATTTCTCCGGCAAGACGAAAGCGGTTAGTTCTACTGCCGTAAGAATGCCTCTCACGCGAACGCAGGTAGTCAGCTTCACGCCGCGCACGGCCTCTTCCCGATGCAGAGCCTACGGGTTCCTCAGCTACTTGCCCCTCATTGTCCAGTGTTTCGAGATATTTTTCTTCCGCAATCCTCCAACGCTCTTGCAACTCGCTTCTCGACACCCTGTCGCCGTCGAGCGCAGCTGCACGGAGTACAAGGTCCGCGACGGCACCAGGAACCACGTCCAGGTCTTCAGGCTCACGTCTTCCAATAATGTGTGGCGCTTCGGGGAAATGGCCACCAGAACCGCGCTCTCCCAGACTACCCATAATGGTTCGCCAAACGACACGCACATCGCGTTGGTACTTGGCTTGTGCTCGGTCAAAGTCTAGCATACCCACTGCGGGCTCCGTCTGTGACGCACTTGAATCAATTGTTTGTGCCGATGCTGTTGCTGTAGTGACCGTTTTCGCGCCTCTGCTATCATCCACAGGAGTGATTGCGAACGCCGTAGGACATATCGTACTCCCTAATTTTGTCGCCTTTTGCTCCTGTCTCGTCGACATACAACCCTGTCGCAAGGCGGACGGCTGCGGCGCCCCTTCGCCTCGCGCCGACAAGCAGGGCTGCTCGTTGGCGTCCTTGGCAGTCATCGGAGATACAAGCTGATCCAATAGCGTCTTCTGGTCAATGCCAATACTGCTACCCAATGCAGCTAAATCATTCAAATCTTGGCTCAGAAGCTGCACACGGGCAACGAAGCCTTTGGAAGAAGCTGCATTTTGTCGCTGCATGTCGGTGTCTGGCACTGTCACTATGCCCACGCGCGGATCCACCCCGACGGCATTCTGCGTGGTATTATCTGCAACAGGCACAGAGTGATCATGACCACGAGACAATCCGCGGTACTGCCGGTCTTTTGCCTTTGGACTCCAGTACAGACCAACAGCCTCCATCGCAGAACCCAGAAGGATTTTTCCCTTGTCCCATTCACCGCCCTGTCGAACGACGACCAGTTCCTCCTCTTCGCTGTGAGACGCCGAACTTGTATCGTCTCCCATCTTCGTTCTCACAGAAGATGCGCTGACGTCTTCATGATCAGTAGTTGCAGTCCTCCCAGCCACGTGCATTTTTCCAAGCAGGCGTGCAGAAGGGAACTTCGCACGCGCTTCGCTTCTTGCGACCACCTTTGATGCAGCACCTTCAGCATCCTGCTGTCCGAAATCAGAATGGCGCTCTTGGGAATGCCTACCATGATCATGCTTATGCTTTTTTCCCATTGATGCGTGCTTGCTCTGCGAACGATGACTGTGGAGGTGATCGTGATGGTGTCCGCTTCCCTTGTGCTTGGCGATTGCTCCTCCTTCTGTTTGGTCTACCTTCTCATCTCGATGATCCGGGATTAAGTCATTCACTTCTTTCCGCTCTGGCATCGACTCGCTACGATCGTCTGTCCTGAGGTTGGGCGACTCCATGATCTCACCTTGAACGATTGGCACTGAAACGAACTGCCTGTCTGGTGAAGGCGACCGACTCGAGAGGGACAGCGACCGGCGTGCGCTCGCTACTCGCTCTCGCCGTGACTGATTGTCGTTCAAGTCTGCTGGAAGCGCCATGGCCTCATGCTGCATTCGCCTCCGAATCATAGACACAGTTTCAAGTGGAGAAGCAGTTTGTTCGTCACCAGCGTGTGCAGGACCAACTCCTGTAGACCCTTCAGGATAATCATCACCTTCATGATCATCTAGACCTAGAATCATGGCATCCCCAGTCGCCGTGGGGACTTCTGCTTCTTTTCTGCTAGGCACTTGCCTCTCGGGGACTCCATCGTCCTTTTCTTCTACATTTTCTTCCGACGCAACCAGCGCCACTGGAGGGCTGACGGCCTCAACATCGGTAATAATGCGCGCCCGCTCGACAACGACATGATGCCCGTGGTGGTGATGATGATGGTGATGATGTTCATGTTCACCCGCATGCTGTTGCTCTGCGTTATCATCGTGATGGTGCTTGTGAGACTTGCCTCCACTACCACGTTTTTCATCCACACCTTCTCCTTGAACATCCTTCTCTCCATAATAGAGCGCACTAATTAGTGGGCCTCTCGCGCTTCGCCCGCTTTTAGGTGTAGCATGCCAATTCTCCACTTCACTCTCACCGCCGGGTGAAATGGTGCCTACCGAGGATTGCACCTCTTTAGACGACGAGGATAACTCCGCAGTGGGGAGGTAGACTCGCTCGCGTCGAACAACTACATCTTGCTTTTCCTTGCCCCGCGTCTGGGATTGTGCGGTCACCTCTTCTGTGCAATCATGATAGAGCTGCTCTTCGATTGTCCCGTCGATGTCGTCGTTTCGCGTAGAAACTGAATCGTGATAAAGCCGTCTCTCGGCCGTCCCGTCGATTTCGTCGCTTCGCGTCGTTAGCGAATCGATGGCTATGGGCGTTGTGCTTGTGGCGCCCGATTTGGGATTCGTTGCAGCGACATTTTTCTCATGCAGTGCAGCAAACGGCCGTCTGGATCGATCTATACGACCCTTGGCTCGGACTGCGAACCGCCAACGAGGTGTTACTGGCGGCAACACGCTGGCGTCCTTGTAGTATGCATCTTCGACTTTTCCGTAGTGCTCTTCGCCATACCATAAAGTTGTACCAAGCGGAAGTTTGGTATCAGGGTTCCAAGCAGGTCGTTCTGCAATCGGTATTGGACTTTTCCCCCTCTTTCGTGACTCGTCGCGGGATTTGACAAGAACGGCCATTTGCGACTTGCTTGTCCGATGACAACATACCTATCTACTTATACTTTCACAACCAAAAATGACAGTTAGAGTAACTTAATCAAAAAAACACGGTAGTTCCCTTTCTTAGAACGGCTATGGTCTAATTCAGAAGTAAGTTCCACTATGACCGCCACTAGATTTTCTGAAAACATGATCAAGTAGCAATAGCCGAGGCACACTGCCATACCCAATCATCCAAGTGTGCAGGTTGTGGGAGGGACGGATTAAGCTGAGCTGCGGGGTCCTTCTGAGTGTGAGATCTCCCTCGCTCATTGTCGATGTGAAATCACAGACACATATACAGATGGTGACCGACATTGAACCTAGCACTTACAATCTAAGCCAACGAGGCAAGTGCGTGCGACAGACAATGAGCCAGGTTTTTCCATTATCTAAAATCACATCCGGCAACGGACTGCCTACAGAAAACTGCCTCCTAACCGGTGGCTTTACGAACAATAAGAGTCTCGGCTCTTAAAAATGTCTCCACATGATTACGTCGTACCTCTATTCTTTTCGTTTCTTGCGAGGATCGTTTGAAAAAGCGTACACTTAAGACCGAGAACCTGTCGGGTGCGGGTTCGAAAAGATCGTGAAAACATCGAAGTTACTAGGGACAAATCTCAAATTTTGCGCGTGGTTTCTTTGACGGGGAGGGTGCGACAATCAATAACTCTTTCAGCGGCAGTACCAAACGTGGAAGAAGCTCTGTCCTTTTTTCACACGGCCAAGGCATTTATAATTTCTAACACGTACACGTAAGAAAATAGTGCAGACTTTCTACGTAATGATGAATGGGGGGTGCAGCGATGCTTGAAAAGAGCACTTTGTACGGCCTCCTGAACTAGCCAAGAGAATCTAGCAAATTACACTTACGGCAATATCTCACAAGACATTTCTGCCTTGTCTTCTTTGAAGCTCTTTATCTGTAAGTGTGCACTGCGTCGCGCACGACAACATTATAGATCTTTATCTCATACCACTGTCATCTAGATGTAGACGAGGAGAGCTCGAGCAATGAGTGAGCCCTTATTTTTTCCGCGTTCCTTGCTCCACTTCGTCGGCGATCTGGCGCAGTTGCGGTGGTACACTCTGGCCTGGGATGCTCTCGAGGAGGGAGCAGATGTCAGCTGCTACAGTGGGGCTTTTGTGGTAGTATTCAAAGAAGATCACCGCGAAGTTTGTCGGAGTGTCATCAAGGCAACTCAGCTTATGAGCGTATTCCTCTGCAGTTTCCACACCGCTCGCCAAAACCACCCCAGTCACGTCTGGAATGTCGCTCAAGTCCACATTTGTAATTACACCGGTCGAAATCAAAATGCTGATCTCACCGGACCTGGGTGGGAAGGGGGTGAAGGTGATAAAAGAATCATCAAACAATGAAATGTCGAAATCAAATGAAGACACTTAGTTGTCCGACGTCCTAATTGATTGGACTCAAATTCAGATTCTGATCTTTATTGTGATGTAATCTTGGCTAGAGGCAAATAGTTTGTACCTGAATCGATCGAGAGCTGAGCGGCGCTGATGCTGCGCCCGCTTTCCGTGGATTCGGTCGACTCCCGCAACGCCAGCGGCTGCAATGTCTTTGCATAGGGCTTCCGCGAGTTTGATCTCGGCTACAACTACGAGCAATTTTTTGCCAGCCATATCGTGGGGTGGCTGCTGGACGAGTGCTTCTCCGTCTGCGGGCACGCCATCGCTGTTGTACTCCCGCGCGATGATGTCAGTGCCAATCGCTCCAGTAAGAAGGCAGTACAGCTTGTTTTTCTTTTCTGCGTTCTGTTCTTCCCATTCGGTGTAGGGTCGATCGAAGAAGAGCCAGTGCTGCGGCACTTCCTGCGGGATTCCAGCAGCCTTTATATCGTAACCTTCTAGTGCATTCTCGTTCTCACTTGCTTCGTAGAATTCAAGACTGTCTCGCGTGCCCTCCTTGTCTTGATCCTCAACATCGCTGTGGTCTTGCGGTTGCCACCGCGGCGGCGGCGCCGGCGCTCCAACACGTTGCGAAGCACTTTGATTCAGCCGTGCTTTGAGCTTTGCCACACGCTGCAACTCCAACGTTTGCTGTGCTTGTTGCTGTTTCGCCTGCGCGGTCTGTTGTTGTTTTTGTTTGAGCAGAGCCACGCGTTCCTGATTCACATTCTGCTGAGAACCAACACCAGTATCTTGTTCACTGAACAAATTATAACGACCGCCGCTTTCCACACTTTGCTTTGGCGATGCAGTGAAAGGGTTATCGCCGGACGCATTCACCTCGCGCATGAAGAAGGAAATATCAAAAGTTTGGGATGGATCTGCCAATAAAAGTGTGTCGCTAATTATAGAACGGAAAAACTTACTCATACTCATTTGACTATGATTTTCAAAAACCGATTTTGATTTTACTTTTAGATACTTTAAATTAGATAGTTTAAATAGCTATTTAATGGACTCGCTGGCCGTCCATCCAGCGAGTCCTTTAACTAGCTAATTAAACTAGATATTTAAGAGTAGATAAAATTTTTTATAAAGTTTGTATTTCAAAATCGTAGTCAAATGAGTATGAGTAAGTTTTTCCGTTCTATACTAATGCTCGACCAAAAACAAAACAACCGCACAGTACTGCAGTACAGTCTTTTCTGTCATTTCAAGCCTGTTGAGACTCGTCATTCAAGGAGTATTCATGCGAAATGACCTGACCACTTTATACGAGTGTTGGCCTGACAACTTGCTACGAGAGTTTAGATAATTCATGGAAAGAGACTGACAGAGTGTGGCCCAGATAACATAAGAGAAAGGGTGCGTAGCCTGTTTGTAACAGGGGCCCCGGGAGTCACTCGTCGCGCGGCAACCTTTTGAGTCGCGGAGGCGCCTTGCTGCTGTTGTTCGGCTCTCCATTCCATTTCAGCGATTTCGCACTCTTCTTTGTTCATGTTGCGCATTCTTTCCAACTGCCGGGCGACTCTCTCGGCGTCGCTCAAGAAACCCTTATACAGATTTCGAAACCCCAAAACGCCGGTCAAATCTTGTTGGGCCGAATCTTTAACGTCTTCAGCGCTGATGTTGCCGCCACTTCCTGCATCTGGGTCCGCACCCGCGCGTTTCTGCGTTGTGCGCTGGGGCAACCGCTGGAGCTGTAGTTGCATCTTAGCAGGAGCAGCGCGTTGCGTCGCACCTACTGCGGACAGGGGTGGCGCGATCAGGCGAGGATGCTTCATTACACCCTCGCTGACAGGTAGAGCTGCGTTTATTTCCTGTAGCGTGCGCGGTCGCTTCATCACTTGCGTTTTCTGTGACGACTGCGCGGCTGTAGTTGCGATTTTCTGACTAATCGAAGTCACTTTCTGACTTGCTTTCGCAGTCTTTTGTGTGATCTCAGCGTTCACGTCGGCAAGCGTGCGACGTGGCATGGCCAAGGCCGCGGGGCCGAGCGCAGAACTTCGCTTTAGTTTCAACTGCTCTGCCGCCCCTGCACTGTGGAGCCGCGAAGGCTCTCCAACAAGAAACGGATTTGCTGGAACATCCCCAGTGGCGTGGTCCATCCCGATAGGCAGACGAAGAAGTGACATTATGCTCCTGTTGCTATCTTACTCTAGCAAAAAAAGTTCACAAGTTGTTGTATTCGAAAAGTAGAAGTTTACTCACGACAACCAAGTCGTCTCAAGAAACATAACGTATGAAATTCACAAGCCGTGATCTCAGTCAAGAAAAGCCATAGCATAGATATGGACTAGATTGACGATACACCTTACCCTTACCGCCGTCAATATTTGTTTATTCCGTCAATACGTGTACAATACCTCCGTTGCCAGAAGTGGAAGTGTCGCTGGAGATTATGAGCAAAAAGTCGCTTCAGACTTCAATGGTCTTCATTGATTCGCCAAAAATTTTCGAATAGAAATCTCTACAACTGGAAGCGCAAGAAAAAGAATTCAAACTGCAAAATAAAAAGGCAAACCTGCAGCCTCGAAGGAAACAACAGCAAGTGGTTAATAAACCGATCAAGCATGGCTTTTTAAGCAAGCCGTATAGATACAGATGAAATTCCTGTGTTGTAGATCGACCAGGAACAAACGCCAGTACTGACAAACACCATGAATCCTGCATCGATATCACAGTGAGAGCAGGCTTGCTGCAACTGCAATACTGTAGTTTCATACGAGCGCAAAGGCAAGAGTCGCGAAAAAGCTTACCATCATAAACATCGAGTTCGACAAAGAGAAAGAAACTTGAAAACGTAGTGAGAAATCGTTGTTCAATCGTTGCCATATTTTTACCATTTTTGTACACTGAAAATGCAATGGAATCCGATGACTAGTCACATACGAGGATCGATGTTGGAAGAATCGTTCGATTTCAGGTACGGAAATCCATGAAGATCAGTAAATCTCGCGAAAAGCCGTGCGAATCATGTTCATAATACATACATAGAAGATGGTACCCAAACAAAGAGCGAGCGCAGATCAAGATCTGCATTTTCAACATTCTATTCCAGGAACTGAAAGTCGTTACTACAGTCCAAGGCCCACGGAAACTTGGTTAGGTTTGCCTTGTTGAAGACTTTCTCTACAGCTAGACCAGTGCGCTTGCAAAAAGCAACAGAAACACGCGGATCCATATAATTCGTCTTAGAAGTACCCAACGCGATGTTCTTATTATCTTCCCGACGCTTCATCAAGTCTTCCATTCGGACCAACGTCTGACACAACTGTAGTAATTTGTCTTTACAGCCCTCAGATTTAGCGGGAATCTTCTTCAAATTCCATGTCGGTGCTGCATTTGCAGTACTACCTGTAACAGCAGCAACTGCAGTTGCAGTGGTCGAGGAAGAAGAAGCGGCTGCTGCTGCTGCAGTAGTTGAAGAGGTCGTAGCACCTCCGTTAGGTTGTTCCGAGGGAGCAGCGCCTCCATTCCCAGCTCCAGTTGTGCCAGACGAGCCCGCACTAGATCCGCTGCCATTCCATTTTGTCTCCATTTCCGCATGGAGAGACTCTAGTCCTTCTCCTGAATTCTGCAGGAGTTTTTTCTTTGCTTTATCACTCCGGCATTTTTTCCAGGCACGCATGTGCTCCTTCATGAAATCGATTTCCCGTTTCAAAATGTCCCGTTTCTGTTGAAGCATATCCATTTGGCCCTCATGCGTCGCTGCAATATTCCGCTGATGGTTGCACAAAACCGCCACAGCCCTGTTGGCTTGGTTATAGAAGTGCAACAACAACTGTGGCTTCTGCTTCTCGAACAGCCTGGCAAGAGATGAGACGGACGCAAGGATACATTAGGTTTCCAAAATGTCATGAGCATAACCTGCAGTGGTCGCATTTCTATTCATTATAGCTTTAGAAAGCCCGTCGTACGACTACCTTCTACTTAGCAAGTGCGAAGAAATCGACCAGAAATTGTGAAAGCCTAGATTGTACTTGTCAAGGTCCCGCTTTTCTGGCGACATCAGGATTGCATCTTTGGCTTTCGCGTCTTCGGCGCCGTGCAGCTGCATTTGCTTGCGATCGAATTCTTCGCGCAGTGTGTCCCACGAGAATTTTGCTAGTTCGTCTTCTAGGGTGACGCTCGCGTTGTACGTGCGGAACACTTTGGCGGACAAGCCAGGCAAGAACTCCTTGAAGTAGGTATTCAAATCCGCACTGTCGATCAAATCGAACAGCAGGTCGCTCTTTCGTTTCCCGCGCTGCAGACTGGTGATGCAATCGTAGACATCCTTCGGTACTAGGACCTCATTCACGTAGGGAACGGAATCTTTTCCGAGAAAGTTGAACAGAAGCCGGTATTCGAGACGCTCGCGCAACAAGTACTCGTCAAAAGAACGTCGCGAAGCGTTTTCGCTCAGCAACTTGTCAGCACCGCGAAGTGGCGGTACCGGATCCAGCTCCAAACTTGTGCAGTTGCCGAGTTTCTTATCTCCTTCTCCGGCTTTCCCGGATATCTGCCGCATGTCTGGCGCCGGGTTGTATCGTGGAACAGCAGCAACGCTTTTACCTTCTCTTGTGCTTGTTGTCCTGTTCTTTTTCTTGTTCTTGTTGTTCCCTGACGCGGACGCAGGAGCTCCTCCTGCAGGCTCCACCAGCCCGACCTCCACCTGCTCTACTGAAACCGGGGCTGCACCCTGCGCGACTGCACCGTCATCAAGTTTGACGTGGCCATTTCCACTGCCTTTCGACGATGGCCGCGCCTTCATTTTCTTGCCGCTTGACGGAACAGACAGACGCTTTTTGCTACTGCCTGCTTCATCGCCTGACGAGGTCATATCCGGAAACGACGAGGAGACATCGGAAATGACTGAAGGTGGACCCTTCGCTTTACCGGGAGGCACTAAATGCGACGACGCCAGTTTCTCAAGAACACTAGGCCCTAGATGTCCGTTGCCTACCTTCTGCCGCTTACTGGGCGGCTCCTCGCCAGTGACTAACCCAGTTCCATGACCATGCTCCGCCGTTGTTGCGGCATTGTTCACAAGTACTTTGTTCATGTGCGCACTATCGTTTCCAAAACCACCAATCATGTCGACGTCGTCTGCTGGATCTTCGATTTGCACCGCCTTACCCTGGCATTTCACATGCTCAACACGCAGGGTCGTGCAACCGACCGTGTCCGCTTCTTCGTCTTCGTCTTTCGAGTTGCCAACACGAAGCGCTAAGCGGTCAATCAAGTACGCAGCACAACCAAGCTGCCGCGCCCGCTGCCATGCCGTCTGATAAGAGTAGAAATCTGTCACCCCTTTACCACCCACAAACACTCGCGCATCTGGATTGGAACCAAACTTCGCTTCTTCCATCGAAAAATTCTTGCCCGCGTAGCCATACGCTTTTCGAACCTTCTCTAGTTCATTGTAGAAGTCGCGACTGGTTCGAATAGGAGAGTTGTCGCCTCTAGTTTTCGCGGCATCTGGTTTTTTTGCGCCATTTTTATTGCTAGTGGCACTTGTTGACGAGGCACTAGCTGCAATCGCTTTGTTGGCTGGAACACCATTGATGGAAATACTCGGCGCAACGGTCCCTGACGAGGATGCTGCTGTTCCGGTTCCGGCTGAGTTTCCTCCAACCGCGATTGAGGGTGTAGTCGACGGCCTTGCCTTCAAATCCCCCATACGAATCTTGTACGTGTAGTCCCGACGAATCCGAGCGATGACTTCTCCGAGTTTCCGCGCCTTCTCGTACTTGAGGACGTCCGGTTGCATTTTCAGAGTGGATCCTGAGGCCACTTGAATGTATTTCGCGTTGTTCAAAAAACTCCCGAGGTTCGTCACAGTGTTGTCGTGGTAGACATCGCCCCAGCAATGGCCTGGAAGCGTCACGACCGGAGGCTGCGCGTGGATGTCCATGTTCAGATTCACGTCAAGAGGCATGCAGCGCGCCTTTACAATGCCCTGTTTCGGGTGATCCCCACGACCTCGGAACAGTGCTGGCGGTTCGCACTGAAAGTTGCCTACCTGCTCGCGGGAGCCGTTGAGCAGGCAGTATCGATAGGCCTCTGGATTTTCGGCTTTGCGCTTCTGCTCCACTTTTAGCATATCGACCAGGTGCTCGATTAGCGTCATCGACATCCCCTGCGGTGATGACGGCCGCGGCGAGGAGGCTGGAGATGGACTGTTGCTTCTGCTCTGCCTCTTTCCGGACGAGCCTTTCTCGCCCTTCTTGTCCTTCGCCGGTGTGTCCTTCGCAGATTTTCGCTTCGCTGCTGCTCTCTGGATTTCCAAGTACTCCTTCACATACCGAAAATCGCACTTCGCAAGCGACTCAATCTTGCGTAGCTGTGCGCAGTACTTCTGCCTCCCCTCGAATGTAGCAACCTCCGCAGCTACGTCTTTGGGAAGCGGAAAGTGGTAATCCCGCTTGCTGCTCCCTGCCAACGGCTGCGCAACTCCTGTCTCCCCTGCTGCTCCGTTAACGTTGAGTATTACGCCCGCAGCTTTAGTACTGTTGTCTGCAGCCGGAAGACGCACCTCCCTTGAAGTGCGACCATCTTTACTCTTCTTCTTCATTTTGGCTTGTCCCGCGTTCGAACCTCGCTCCCCAGACGGCGAGCGACTGCGCCCGCACACGGTTGGCGCGTTGTGGTTCACTATCGGAGCCCAGGCGTCCGAATTTCCCTCGATCAGAGCAGCTTCATCCGCAAGCACGTTTCGGAAATCTGTGATGAAATTTTCGCGAAACGTGCTATTCTTCTCGTACGCCGAGCCTATGATCGCCACCCAAAAAGTCGCCACTTCCTCCGCTTGCGGCGGCAAGTACACAGGCTGTTTTTCGTAGAAAATCGGAACGTTGTGAGGCACGTACTCTGCCGTGAACGCAAAGCCGGCAAGCTCTAGTGTGCGCCACTTCTTCTCGAGACCTGCCGTGAGCGAGCCGTCCTCAAGCCACCACTTTCGCAGAGGCTCCACCATAGCCTCCGTGATATGCTTCGCCCCAGGTGTCGCAGCAGTGGACTTCCGAGTTGTCGCCGCCGGCGACGCCAAACTCGAAGAACCTAAATACCTCTTCATCCCTTTCTTAGTGTCCGCCGAAGCCGCCAAAAGCAATGCACTCGCCTTCATAGATTTTTGTGCGACATTCTTAGAAGTGGTTGGGGACATCTCTTCCTGACCTTGAGCAGTAGAGGACGCTTTTTGTGACTCCTTGTCTTTCTTCTTTTTCTTTTCAGGTGAAGAAACACTAGATTGTGCTGTTGCTTTTTTCATCGCGGTGGAAGTGCTTTGTCGTGAATTTTTCCTCGCAGGCACTGGAGAGTCCTCCTCTGAGTCCTCTTGCGTCGTTGTACCCTGCTCTTTTCGATAGCTACGGCTTGCTGCTCGTTGAACTTTCTCAAAAAGTTCCTCCGGGTCTTCATCGTCATCGGATTCCTCCTCGTCGTCCTCATCGTCGTCATCGTCCTCTTCATCATCATCCTCATCATCGTCGTTCTTGCTCGCACGGCTCTTCGCTCGCTGCGCTGCTGGCGTCCACTTCTGCTTCAAGGGCACTGCCTTCGCCGCTGGTTGCTTCTTGCTTGCGGCCGTGGTCGACTCCTTCGCAGCCGTTGTTTCACTCTTCAGAGCTGGCGCCACCTTCATCTTCATATTCTCCTTCGTAGCCGCGCTCGCCTTGTCATTAGTATTGTCGGCCTTGTCGGCGGCTGACTTCATCTTCTTAGTAGCTTTGGAAGATGTGCCTGCCTTGGCGCTTTCATCTTGTTCTGTGGAGGCTGACTTCGTCTTTATAGGCTTCGCTGGTGTTGCTTCCTTCGCAGCTGTGGTTTCCTCTACACTCGATTTCATTTTTGCCATTTTCGTGGACTTTGAGGCTGCACTTCCTGCGGCGCTGTTGTCCTTTTCTGCTACATCAACCTTCATCACCTTCGATACCAGCTTCTCCTCTGCGATAGCATCCTTTTTCATGAGAACAGAACGAGAAGATGTGCTTTCTGTGGCAACAGGGACAGACGCAGTGCTAGCAGAAGACTTTACTTTCATCTTAGACGGCGCAGAAGAGGATGCTGCGGGCTCAAAGGAGTCTGACTTTTCTTCCTTCTTCTTCGCAGCGGCGACACCACTAGCAGTACTTGTTTTCTTCTCTTTCTCATCTGATGAAGAGCTGTTCTTGTTCTCCTTCTTACTAGCTGGTGAAGACGCCGTTGAAGCTTTCATAGAAGTGGATTTGTCTGCTTTCTTCATCGCAGGCATCTTTTGTTCGGTCGGTTTCTTGTGGCTCGCCTCAGCCACTCTTTTCTTACTGTCTCCCTTACTGACCGCCGACGCTTTCTCGAAGCCACTGAAAACTGACTCTTTGTTGGAGGACTTGGAAATTATATTTCCCAATCTCGCAGCGGAGCTACGCGAGGACTTACTGCTCATTGCACTGATTGCTACCGCGTTTTGCTTTTCTTCTTTCTTGTGGGTAGCCTTCGTCGTCTTTTTGGCCAGGGCAGTCTTAGCATTAGTCTTGACTTTCTCATTTTTTTTCTTCACCTCTTTACTCGGTCCTTTTTGTCCTTTCGCATTGTTACTCGCAGCCGACTTGATCACCGGCTTCGTCGAACTGGCGGAGGACGACGCGGCCCTGGCGGTCCGAACTTCGGACTTCTTGCCAGTCGGCTTCGCCGCCTCCTTCTTCCCCGGTTTCGGCATTTCGTTAGTCGCTCATTATTAATCCTTCCAGTTGTTTGGTAAACAAAGTCGTACAACTTCTAAACAATTACGGTGACGATGAATTGTTGTTCTCAGGAGTTGAAGTAAGTTACACCCTGTAGGTAGTAGAAGAAGGACCAGAATATCTCTTTTTGATGTTAACACAGAACAGTTAGATATTGATGTCGTATACTCGAAAAAGATTTTCAGTAGAAGATGCGAAAAAGCGTATTTTGAAAGCCACTTCACAAGGGGTGTAATATTCGAGTCTATATTAAACCATGGCCCTGCGCATCACCATTTGACATCTGTTTCAGCTTCCAAACTGGCAGCAAGCTACTCTCTCTGTCTCTCTGCCCCAACGATCATGCTCCCATCTTGTCAAGCGATGGTATACTAAAAAAAAAGGGATTGCAAATTTTTGTTCAATTTGAAAATGACTACAGGTGGCTCCCGGACTATCTGTTTTGCTCTCAAAACCGCTGCCCCGAGAAGTTACCAGACGAAGATAACGACCCATTTTTCACATGCGGAGAACAGCGCCAAACTCTTCGATCGCGCCGTATATTACCATTGCTATTTGATGACGCGCATGCTGAAGGATTCTCATCTTGGTTTGTGCAGCATGCGCGCTACTTCTGTACAGGTTAAAAAGTAAAAAATCAAAAAAGGACGGAAAACCCATGTTGTATGCTCGAAATTCACTTTCTACTTGACCACTGCGTGCCAGCTTGACAAAAAGGCAAGTCCAACGCGAGAGCGATGTAGTAAAATCCTTATAATGAATCGATCCTCCACATCCTCCCTTCTAGCTATTTCTCAGATCCCGTATTTGCCCTTCCAAATCAAGGATGAGCGCACGATCGTATGGGTAGCTCCACCTGTTTTCGTTTTGCATTTTAAGCTCTAGAGCCATTTTCTGCGCTTCCAGTGCTTTTTTGAGAATGCGGCGTAGCTCGGCTTCTGGCTTCCGCTCCAGGAACGCGTAGCAGATGCGGGGCTGCGGCCGGAAATCAAACAGCTCGTTTTCGCAATTTCGGAATACACCAGGAAACTGACTCAAAGAATACACGAACTTCGTTCGGTCCCCATCCGCTTCATCTTGATCTGCTTTTGCACTGCTAGCGACAGATGATCTTTTCTTGCCGCCCTTTTTCATCTCTTTCTTGCCCTTCTCGGCGCTCGAAGTTGGCTCTCCATTTATTGACTCACCGTCAGCGTTTTTAGCTGCATCTTCATCGCTAAAACCGAGTTTTCGCGCTGCTTTCTCCGCCTTTCCACCTCCGCGAGCACTATTGTCAGAGGCTTCGTCAGCGCCAGCGGCGTGCTCTCCGAATTTGCTCCAGAACTCGGAAAGGGACAGCTCTGTCAAGCCTTGCAGCTCCAGCCCAGCGCGACTGCGTTCTCGCTGCTCGGCTTCCGTAATCACGTTCTCCGGAAAAGCGTACCACCAGCGACAGAGAATGCGAGCAACTAGGTCCTGCTTCATTGCACGGCCGCTGGTCTTCGTGATTTTCTGGATGCCACGCTGCGCAGCGGTCCTCGGACTCAACTCGCCTGCACGCTTAGCCATCACACTGGGGTTATACGCTAAAACTTCATTCTCTAAGCGCCAGTCAGCTTCTTCGGCATCTACGAACTGCAACTCCCGGTACAAGAAATTCGCGCGCACTTCCCGTAGCGCCCTCTGTGCAGGCGTAAGCCGATCAAGGTAAGCAGGCCGCTCGTAAAACGGAGTGCTGCTAGTGTTTACAACCGGTGCAGCAGGACCACCAGTACCTGTAGTTGCTCCTAAAGTTGCAGCGGCACTACTTGCTGCAGCACTTGCACAACTACTCCCATTCTTATTCTTGTCCATGCTTGCAGTCGCGCTAGCACTACTTCCATTGTTTTTCACCGGCAAAGCATCGTCAGACGAGGTTCCGTTTTTCCCTCTACTAGCAGTGCCTTCTCCTAGATGGGAAAAATTGTCTTGCACACCAACTCGTCCTAAGCCACCATTTGATGTTCCTGTCGTACTACCGACTGTCGGCAAACCCTTTTTGATTTTCAGCTTGGGATTTTCCGCCAAAGAAATAAATGCAGGTAGGGGAGCGGAGGCAGATGACTTCTTCTTTTTCTTAGCGGGCGCGCCGTTGGCGGAAGGCGCCTCAACTTCCTTCTTGGGAGCAGGTTCTTTTTCAGCCTTCGCAACCTTCATCAGAGGTTCATCATCGCTATCCGTCAACTTGCGATCTTGCCCACTGAGATGATCTCTGTCATCGTCGCCGCCATCCTTGTTGCTCATTGCTCGAGAAGCGCGCTTCATTTTTCCTCTAGTACGCAGTGTGGATAAGTACTTAACGCAAAATGGAGAAAACGACGACTTCAGGTAAAGCACTACTGAAAACTGAGAGTGAACAAGTGAGACTAACAAAAAAAAACTCAGGCAAGCCTATAATCGGAAAACTACTTTTGGAATTGGACATAAACGAAAAAGCGTGAAATTATCGTATCCATGTCGCTACTTGCTGGATATTGATGATCGGCAAGGTGCGCTAATGGATATTCACATTCTGAAGCTGGTTTTTAGTGGAGAACGAGAAGTATACGCTCCTTTGTTTCTGAAAGAAAGAATCTTTATCTTGCACTCTGCTGATGACAAAAGTTTCTCTCTCCTATTTTTGTGGGTCGCTCCGATAAATCCCGATCTTCATATTTATCGCCTCGAGTTCGATTATCACTGGAGGAAGCACGACATGGACATCGCTTATAAAATACTGAGGAGTCCTGGTACGAGGAAGCGACACCCCATCTCCCACAATTTGTTGACCTTTGATACGATCTCTGCCAAGAAACTACAACCGGCGTTGCCATAGTCAACACTGTGAACTTTTGTGTCCATAACGAGGTATACCCAAAGAAGGGCATAGACACCAGCGTATCGGTCGCTGCGTCGCGGAAAGTCTTTATATATATTTTGGTTTATTTTTTGTTTCATTTTTTCATGCGATGTTCTTCAACAACCCCGCGATAAATGAATGTGGATCATCAGGTTTGATAAGCGGATGTCATATGATTGCGAACATAAAATAAAACAGGAGCGAAAAGGTGGGGAATCAAAGATAGAATCAAAGATCGCCACAGATCAATCACTCGAGTACAGCAGTGGTCCGAACTTTCTCCTATTTGGGTTCGGACACCACCCTCCTTAATATCAGATCACGTCAACAACACACAGATGAGTAGGGCTTTTAGGATATCATAAGGAGTTCGTTGTTGTTCTTGTGTCATCAAATAGAGTTGTTGACTAGCGGTATGTGAAGACAAAAAGTACGTAGAGTGATCTTCTCCTCCATATTCATTGTCGTCGTGTGGATAAAAACTCTTGACATCTTCATCACATGTAGAAGTGACAGCAGCGGTCGTGGACATTTTTGTTAATCAACATGAAGCAAGGATGTAAGTGGCTATCTCAGCACGAGTAGCATCCACTTCCTGAAATAAGGAAGTGGGGGCACTTGAGGAGATAGTAGATGTCCGAAATCTCTATGATCATGATGTTAAGTACTTACAACTGGCATCGAGTAGGAAGATGAAGGTTCCTTCCCCTCCTCTGAACCATCGATGATGCTACCGGATGCCAGCAGAGCGGTCTCCTTATGTGAACGAGTCCTGTCATTCCTACAACGTGCGAAAAAATGCTATAGCTTGCCACCTCCTTTGCCTCTTTTGCTTCCCTCTTCGTTTTGCTGACCAGCACCTGATCGATAGAAAAACATCCATATTTATCCCCATGTGACTACGGTAAATCATAACCACAATAAGTAGCTACACTGAATGGACTTTTTTAGGGTTGATTCAACAGAATCACAAGACTTCTGCTCAACGTTCCTTATGAAACTGTATGTAACTACTCCATTAGAGTTTGAATCAGCAAAGAAGAAACATGCGTGTCTTCGTCATAGAAAGTTCTCATCTAGTGCAGTAGTAGAAGTACCTCCTCCGTGAAGCATGTCCTTGTCCCGGACGTCACGCACAAAGGAGCCTCCATCTACACTGCTATTGGAGGTAGTTACCGCAGTCGTGATAGTACTGCTTGTGGAGGTGGTGGAGCCAGAGCCGCCAGACGCAGTGCTGCTGTTCACTGACGATGAGAGAGCTCCCGGAGGTCCCGCTTGAGAGATGCCTGGTGGTGGGTCCAGCTTTCCGGAAAGACCTGGCGGAGGCTGTGACGGCGCACTGGATCCCATTGTTGAGGCTCCTATAGTGCTGCTGCTTGTTGTGTGGCTCGCAGCGCTGGCTGGCGCGGTGCCCATCACAGCCTTTCCAGTGGGTGAAAGCAGCTTCTTCTGCGGTGGAACAGAACCGATTTGCGATAACTGGTCCACGCCAGTCGGCGGGGCTCGTGGCATCGGAGCTCGCGGGTTGGCCCAGAAATTCGACGGCAACGGTGGCGGTGGCACAGATGGAAGATTTACCGGCCCGCCCTTCCCACATCCTCCTCCTGATAGTGCAGGCGGCGCGCCGGGTATGCTCATATGTAATGCTGGGGCCGCAGCAACACTCGTATGTACTGGACTTGCGCTCGAAACGACACCAACAGCTGACGGCTGTTTGCTGCCTGCGTAACTCTGTGGCGCCGACGGATTCGGATCCAGGCATGGTGGCGGTCGGTCATCCCAGTCCTTGTTGTTATACGAAGCATGCCCTGACGAGGCCGACACCGAGGAAGAGGATGAGCTGCTGCCACCTGCTGCGAAATTATTGCGCTGCTGTGGATGTTGTGGTTGGCCTTCCTGAGCCTGTTTCCAATCCTTACCAGGTCCATTGTAGTCCTTCCAGTCTTTTCCGGGGCCATAGTCTACCCCAGGTGTCATTTTTGCGGCTGTAGCGTTGCCAAGTGCGGGTGGGCTACCGTTGCTAGACGAAGCTGCGGTGCAAGAGCTCGTGCTGTTCGCGTGCTGCATGTTGTTCACGGAAGAAGCGGCCATCTGTTGATGCTGCACGGCCTCGGAGAACCGGGAGTACAAATTTGTCGGTGTCGGTCGGTCTGGGTACTGCGGCAATGACGGCGAGGAAAATTCTGGCGTAGGTCCTTCCGATCCTGTGGTCAAAATACCAGGTGGTGGTCCCACTGAGAGACCTGGTGGCGCGTCCAATGGGATGTTGTCCCGCGTTATGTGTGATGCAGCATGCGTCCCTGGCGCGGGCACAGCCTGATGTTCACTTGTTGTTGGACCTCCTGCGTTGAGACTCGAGGACGGAGCACAGCAGCTGCTGCTGGCAGCACTCGCTGTATTGCTCGGGACCATACTCATCTTCATGCAAGCACTGCTTGTGGTGTTGCCACCTGAAAGGCTGGTATTTGCGCCACTTGCGACGTCGAAATTTGCGCCATCTTGTTCTCCTGGATGCGTACTGCGACCGAAAGAGCAGGTGGAACCGTTCCTGTCGCGCGCCGTGGTCGAGACCACATCGCGAGACAGTGAGGCAAGAACGCTGTTTTGCATGCTTATTGAGTCCATAGTTCCCCAGGCCGGCATTGAAGCTCCTCCACCTGAACTGCTATTCCTTCCAGACTGTTGTTGGCCTCCTCCACTTCTCTGTAGCTGTTGGTGCTCGGAGTTGTACTGTGATTGTGACCCTGAGGAGGTTGTTGCTGCCGCACTGGAAGAGCTGCTTGCTGAATTCGAGGCGAACCCGCTGTGTCCTGAAGCTCCATTGGCACTTACTGCGGGTAGTTTGCTGACACGAGCTTGGCTTCCGCCGCTGCCGCTCATGCTGCCTGCGTACATGCCGTCTCCCGGACTGGTGCCCCACTCTGAAGTATCTGACGGAAAGGGCGGACTCTCGACAATAGGAAAATCTTCACGGCTGACGCCCCCGCCGCCTGAAAAAGGCAACACCGACTCACGGTCATCTGGTGAATATTGTGGATTTCGGCTACTGGCGCTCGAGGCACTCTGCCAGTAGTCGTACGCAGTGCCTCCTGCTCCGTTCTCAGCGGTGGAAGAGGAAGATCGCTTCTCATGATTCGCGTCCGCGGTCCTGCTTGTGCCTGCGGAAGACGAACTTGCACGTGCTGATTGGACTCCACAGTCTCCGTCGGCGGTGCTCACCCGCGCAGCTCCTTGCGCGTCCGCAACGCCGCCCACTGCTCTGAGGCCTGGCGGTGCGGAACTCGACCACTCAAGCAATCGCGTCCCTGACAAATTCAGTGCGTCCTCGCCTGCTGACACGCGCGCCAAGGAGTCGTCTCCGGGCGAGAAAACGTCGTGCTGCCTGTGGTTACCCTCGTACTGGTCATTCCTGTCGTTTCGGGACCGCGGTCGCCCATCATTGAAGCCGCTGTACACGGGTCCTGCTCCACCCATATCGCTGCCGCCACCGTACAAATCATTGCCGCTGCCGCCAAGCACTTGCTGACCCATGCCGCTCTTCAGTTGCCGAATATTCGGATTACTGGTCGTTGACTGCAAACTTGGACCACTTGTTCTTGGGTTGCGATTGAAGCTCTCGTAAAGAGCGCGGCCGACTGGGGCTTTATTCAGTTGCGTTGTTGAGCTGCTGCTCATGAGACTACCGCTGTTGGAAGCTGCGCTTCCGCCACCGTCGCCTCCGAGTGGTACAGTGCCCTTCATCATCATGCCTTTCTGCAGGTGGAATCCTCCATCATTAATAGCCAGGCTCTTTCTATTCTTTCCTCCAATGCCAGAGCTGGCAGCGGATGGTAAAGGACCGCCGTGGATGGAAAGGTGCTGTGGCAACTGACTGCTAGGGGGAGGCAAGAGAGTCGCGATATTATCATCCGGGAACCCGACAACGCCATCACTTGGTGGTGGCGGCGGCGGGTGCTCTGCGCTTGCCGTGGCCGGTGGGAAAACGGGCGGCAAGCTTGGTGGTGGCGGCGGAGGAGGAGGTGGAGGTACTGTCGGTAAGGCTGGTCCTGAACTGGTTTTGCTTGATGACCCTGGCCAGCCCGAGAGAGCGGCGCCGGCCGCTCCTGCTCCTGTACTCGTCGCTGAGAGGCCACCAGCTGCAAGTGGAATGGCGCCTCCTCCGAGACCGCCACCTGAAGACGAACTGCTGCTCACGACTGGACCAGAGAGACCGCCTTTTGCCGACGTGCTTGCGCTGGCTTGTGATCCATCCAGATGTGCCCGCATGTGCTCCATCATGCGTTGGTCTGCGGTGTAGGAAGCAGTTGCTTCGTGATGGGCCATCAGGTGTGAGTTGTGCGCAGCGGGGATGTGCGGATCAGCCCCACCAAGAAGCTGCGGTGGCTGTTGAGTGGCATCCATAGACATGCTCATGGCCATACTATGTGCGTGATCGCTTCGTTGCTCCTGAAGAAGCGTGTTGTGCAGCAGCTCTTGGTCCGTCAGCTGTGACAAAGCCGCCACATGGGGTGCTCCAGCCTGGGTTGGCTGCGGAACCAGCACGCCTGCTTGATGTGTCATCTGCAGCCCGCCCTGCTGTGACGCGGCTAGGGTGGTGAGCCACTTGTCGTCGTCGTCGCTGTATCCTCGACGGCTGTTGGGCGTGTCGTGGAAGCCGCCTAATGCCTGGCTTGCGCCACCCAGGCCCGACAAGTTGAGACTGCTGGAGGTCACATTATCCACGTCCTGCTTGGCACGACTGCTTTGGGAGAGGTCCATCGCCGACAGTGGTCTTCGCATCGGATCTTCCTCCGACAAAAGCGAGTCCTGTCTTGCCGATGCCACGGCCGCTGCATTCATCGCTACGGTGTCCTGTGGGTGGTGCAGTTGCGGTTCTAGTAAGCGGCGCCACTTAATTTCGTTTTCTGTCGGCATCTTCTCTGGGGAGAAGCTCGCGTTACTGCCGTTGTGGTCATTGTATTTGTTTCCGTTCGAAAACTCGCTCGCGGCGCTACCTCCGAAGGCGCTCGCACCAGGATCCAGCTGTCCGAGTGTCCACGGCGCGGCGTCCCGTAATGCCTGTGTGGTGGTTGGTCCCTGCAAGCTGATTCCCCCGCTTCCTAGTGCGCTCGAACCACCGAGAGGGTTTGTAAAACTCATCATTCCTCGTTTGCTGGCCCTAGTTCCGTGGTGATGTTGCTGGTAGTCGTGCTGGGACCAGTCGTAGCTTCCGTAGTCGTGCTGGGGATTGTAGCCGCCCTCTTCGGGCACAGGAGCAGGGGTCCATCCCCCGCCATAGTCCTGGTTCCAGAAACCATTATACCCGAACTGTTGGCTATGATCTCCAAAGTATTCTGGCGGCGACGACCTAAACAAATATCAAAAATTCTCATGATTTTCACTACAGACGGAGAGGACCATCATGACATTCTTATTTACGAAGATGTTTGACATGTAGCTTAAGACGACATCAAAACCAGGACAAGATGAATAAAGAACATATTTTTGATGTTGTTCCGACGAAAGTAAAAGAAGCATCATAAGAAGGATTAAAATTTTAGTACGCCCAGGTTTCGTGGAAGAGACGCGCATACTTCGCCTGGTTCGCTTGTCGCAGATTTGTCATCGTCTCCGCTTGTTTGTCGGCTGTATGGAGGGCGTTGTGAGTGTTCAGCATCGAGACAAAAATTAATAAAAAGAAATGATCTGAGTTATTCCTCGCTAAAGTACAACGCTTTTTTCATAGTGTTCGTGTTCGTGTTTCATAACAAAACATTCTGTTCAAACATCTTGAGAGGCTATGATAGAAGTACCAATATCGTGTCTATGATAAAAGTACCAATGTCTTGGACGCCATTTCTGGTGGTCGGTGGTTCTCGGAACATGAATGTCGTCACCAGAGAAATATGATCGGACCTGTGAGATCGGGGAATAAAAGCAGGATACGTCCAACGTTGCTTTCTACAAGAAGGACAAGTCCACCTCGGCAACGAAGTAGTACTTGGTGAGTACTTGCGTATCTACGTATAAGGTTGTTGAGCGTAAATCCACATTCTCTTCAGTGACAGTGACATTGCGGACTGAAAAACAAACTAGTGATGAATACGGTCGGGTCGAGCTGGGAAGTGCCATCTCCTGTTGCAGCGTTTGCTCATCGTCGACCGCGGACACTGCGAGGGCAGATACTTTGTCGGGACTGAACCAGATGTAATCTAGTGTGCCTTTGAAGTCTTCCGTATAATTCGTATATTGCGCTTCCTGTTGATCGTAAGGAAGTAAGCGTATATTGTCTACTTCTTTCTGACTCGTGTAACAAGAAGGTTCCTATGTATTTATGATGCTGCTTGCAGAATAATCAAGTAACGACTTTTATCAGAAACCACACTGAACAAATCATTCTAGTAGAAAAGAATATTAAATGTAGAAATTACATTGCCACTGCATGCCTCGTACGCCGACATGAGGCGGAGGCTATGGTAAAATAAAAGCGGATTGGACAACAAACCGCAGACGTCTGGGCGACTGATGATGTCATCATGATTTGGGGTCACGTGACCGTCGTGCCAAAGCTCATACCTGCGTTTTTTGAAGAAGCATTAAAAACCACGAGAACTATAGATTCAAGAAAAAAGCACTTCTTGCTAAGCCTAAAGCTACGAAACACATACACAACAAGTTGAAAAACAGCACAATAAATAATCAAGTGGACCTTAGACAAAAGAAAAGAATCTAACGCCCCTTCTAGAAACACAGCATAATACTTAAATAGATCTTACACTGCACTTTTCGGCGTCGAATTGAAGTCGCCACAGACTAGGAGAGGTGTTTCGCTTGCGACATTATTCTGGAGCCAGTCCAAAAGCACTTGTGACTGCCATATTTTCACATCTGTGTACTCAGGATCAGCGAGAATATGCGTGTTTACTACGGCAACAAGGTGTCCACCGGTGTCCGTGCCAACAGTGGGCTCGGCGAGCTAAGAAGTTTTTTTGTATCAAGAGTAATGATCTTCTTGTTTCGACTTTATCATTATCATCTAATTGAAGTCTTATAATTCCACTATTGTCCATGAGTTCTTGTTTTAGCGTAAACAGTCAATAACGCCCATCAGGTGCTCTAGAAGGGTTGTACTTGTTTGCTTGGGTCCGCCTGCACCTCTGGCTTCATGTTATGCTCGCGGTATGCCGCTAGGTCCGGTTTGATTTGTAGGTCTTCCAGCGTGAGCACCAAAGCGACGTTTCCTTTCGAAAGTCGTTGCAACGCCTCGGGATCGTTGATCCTGCCCTTCGCTTCCTCGTCGAATTCCACGACTGCCTGGTCTACTTGTCGAAACCGCTCCTTCTTGAAGAAGGTGGCGCAACCCTCGACACAGAATTTGCCACGATGAAACAGAGGACTTTTGTGTTTTTTCTGCTGGTACACGCCCTCGTAACCCTGCTCCACGAGGTGGGGCCGGAACCACTCCTCATAGTGATCTTGCTGCACTTCTTGCAAAGTCACAATGTCCGCATTGATCGACTTGATTTCCTGCGGGACGATAGACTTTTTATTTTTCACAAACGAAATGAAAAATATTCTACAATCCAAATCTTTTTGATTGAGTCTTTAAAATCTTCACCTTGAAAAATGAAGCAGTATGAGCCGAACAATTTCATTCGTTACAACACCTCCTCCTGCACCGAGAACGGGACAAATAAACTTGAACTTGACACTCGCTTCGCGATAATAGTAGAAGATACAAGATGTGGGTACTATACATGTATGACGAGTTGTTCAGACTTTCTCAGGAAGTACCTTTATGATAAGATGTTTTCGGAACATCCAGGAAATCGCGAATTTTTCACAGTAGGGATACTGCGCCTCTGTCGCATAAACATCCGCTAGAATATTCCAATTCATCAGCTTGAATTGCTTCTGCAACCACGCAGCATTAAATTGGCCCCCGAATGAGAGCATCCTACGAGTTCGGGCTTCTTTCGGTGTGGGAATAACCGTTCCAGTAGTACAGGACTTTGCAAATTTCGGGATGGGCTCTCCATTTTTGTCCAGTGGCAACACTTCGAACCTGATGAAAAAGTTGAAGTTTTAGCTGGTAGGTTGATTGATGTCCTTCGCTATGGGGATAAGGATCAAGGTTTGCAATAGGTTACAACTTCTCCCTAAAAACAGCGAGCAAGGAGTGAGGAGAAGAATGTTCAGAAGTTGTAGCGCGAAAAAACCCCGACAATTTCATCATATTAATTATTGGGTTTTACGTCCGGCTACTATCCTAGTAAAGAAAAATTCTATACCTGAGGGGTCGGTTTATGTCGTGGACGCTTGGACAGTAGCTTCGCTCTTCTGATATCACCTCCCAATCGTGCTTTAACTGCAGTGTCCAATTTTCTTTGTCCGGATCCTATGTTGGAATGGGAATTCATACTTATATTATATTTCATCCAAATCAAAATCCTTTTTGGAAGATAGAAGTTTGCGAAATGATTCCTCGGAGCCCAGAGGAAAACTAGAAGAACAACAATGACTCCTCGTCACAAAAAAGTAGATTCGGAAAGAGTTCATATAAAAGTTGTACCAGCCATAGATCTTTGGGAAGTCCCTTCCAGCCTCTTTGCAAACATTCTAGACCGCAATAGAATTGCCACGTCTTACTGGTGTCGCGCACTGTGCTTGTCTTGTGTTTGTGGAAGACACACGGATGTATCACTGGACCTCGGGACCAGCGGTAGTTCACTATGGGTCTAGTCGAGTTGGTGTCTGCTACGTCAGCTATGTGGTTACTACTGTGTCCGCCGTGGTTGCCGCGCTCTCCCGGGCGCTGTCCTGGCTTGTCCTCCCAGTGAGCGTTTGTGCGGATGTCCTTCAGACTAATGTAAACACAAAGTTCCGAGTTCACCACTGGCCGCATTTGCACTGCATTCAATTCGCACCGAGCAACGCGAATAGGGTGCTCGAAGTCTATTTTTTTTGTACGGGACACATACCAGATTGATTTTGATCGGATGCGGATCAAACAGGTGAACTAAATGAATCCTTGGTTGAAGTGATTCTTTACATTGATGTTCTTGGAGATGAGCTTTGCGTAAAAATATCATGCGCTTGAAAATTATAAATTGTAACAACCCACAGCGGGGCAGTTCCAAAGTACAGACTTCTTAATAACTTTGGGGATTCAACTAATCATTGTCAAATATCATTATCATTATCCTCACCTTCCTCATCGTGTTTGTGTGCTTTCTTTAGTGTCGTTAAGGAATTGCTTCGCCGCATTTTCGCATCCTCCGCTAGAACTTCTGCTCTTAACGCTTGAATGCTGTGTTTCACTTCTGCTTTACTATTACCCGTCCATGTCTCGTTTGACCTAGTGGTAGAAGTAGTAGACGACCTAATCACGAGGTACAATGCAAAAGTTGGAAAGTTAAATGACCTGTTCAAGATATTCACAAAAAAAGATACTAGTACAAGAGGTATCGTGCGCAAACAACAAGGTCAAGTATAATAAAACGAGGACTTTTGAAGACAAGTAACAGATTTTACCATCAGTAGCGCCCATGATAAGAACTCTGAAAAAACTAGGATCATTCAACGTCGGGGCGAAGAAAATCTCACCTGCTCGTGACTGGTGGGGTCGTTGCTTCAGCTTTGCTACTTCTGGCGGGTATGGGGTCCAATGACACTCTTGGGGCGACAACGACGGGTACCGCTGGGACGCTGGAGGACACTGGAAGGGATATGGGACCGGTTGTTATAGTACTTGACCCAGTTAGAGCAGGCTCCGCATGTCTCACAGGGTGCCCCGCAGGAGCACTTCCGGGTATTACTTGGGTACTTCCGGGTATCACTTGGGTTGAGCTCATGCTTGCTGCTCTCCCTGGGTGGGCTTGATCCATGAAATCTGAAAGCATCTGCTGCAGCCCTCCGCTCTTACCGCTTTGCGAATCAGCCCTGCAGGATAGAAAAGTAAATCAATGCATTGGAAAACAGTCACGTGCTGGTTAAAGTTGAATACCGTAGTACCCGTCGTGGCACCCACTTCCACTCACCCAACTAAAAATCAATGGGAAGTCCATGTCAAACTATATAGCGCAACTCGTGTACGGTGTTCCTGCTTGTCAACTATAATCTTAGAATAGTACATACACTTGCAAAAGAAGCACGCCTAAGAAACAAGTTGTTACCCTGACATCTGACTGTCTGCACGCGCGAGCTTGCTTTGCACCTCCGCCTTCATTGGCGATCTCGAGGACGACGAAGCTGAGGAAGCTGAGGAGGCAGAAGAGCCCACCAGCGGACCTGTTGCCACTTGTACATCGGGACCGTGAAGGCCACCGTCTAGGCGTATCCTTGACGCCATATTTCGATTGTCTCTCTCTCCGCGGAGAGGCTGTGGCGTTGCACTGGTTGTGCGCACCACATCTCCTATGCTGCTTCCCGAAGGAACGGTTGAGGACCCGGTTCGCGCTAGCTGCTCTCCCGCAGCGGCGGCTACCTCCTCTGCGCGCTGCTGTAGCGACTCTGGTGTTGTCCGTGAAGAGGACGAATCTTCCCTCGAAGGCGGACCCGGTGGGCCGCTGCCAAGCGAGCTATCTCCGTCCCCCGCGTGGCTCATCAGCCCCAGTAGTCCTCAGTCTCAAGATGATGTGGAAGTGGAACAACTCTTTAGCTCTTATTCGACTAAAAAGAACTACTCGTTTTAATGTACTTCAAGTTCTCCTCTTCGGAAATAAATGTGACGATTGTTCTGGTGCTGGCAAGTGTTGTAATTGAGGAGTGAAACCGCAGAGCTGCACACGACCAAGGCAGTATCTTCCAGCTGTGGTTCGACGCTGAGTCTCCTTGTCTCCTGACAGTCTTCTAAGATAGTG
Organism: Amoebophrya sp. A25; assembly: GCA_905178165.1. Taxonomy (NCBI): domain Eukaryota; class Dinophyceae; order Syndiniales; family Amoebophryaceae; genus Amoebophrya; species Amoebophrya sp. A25. Next base: position 60,660 of record CAJINU010000004.1, on the reverse strand, counting down.
AAAAATCCTCTACTTTATTTCGTGGTGGCATTCGTCTATCGTAGTATCTTCTGGAAACAGGGTTTGGTATTTTTCACGGGAGGTTGTTTTTGATAGTAAGTGTTGGAGGAAGGTGAAAAGGATAGAAATTCTTGTTGATGTGGTGCCTCTTGTTCTTCTTTGTTGTTACTTTTTCAAGCTTGTTCATGAAAGGCGTGCTGGCTGTAGTGCGTTCTTTGTTCTTTTCTGGTCGTCAGCGTTGATGTGCGCGTGTTGATGTTCGTTGATGTTGCGAAAAAAAAAAACTAATGCGAAAGGTCACATTTTGTCACATCGATGTTTGGAGGTATGCATTCGTGGTAAAACGCCGGCCGTAGTTGTAGCTCCTGGAAATTCATCATTGAATCAATCTCCTCACGCAGCCTCCCACTGACTGGACCGACGACAATGCCGCGACGAGATACACCATCCTTTGGCATTTTAATCAGTGAAGAAAATGACAATTATTTGTTAAATTTAGTTAGCAAGATACGGTTGTATAGAAGAGAGACGTAGAGTGAGTACAGAGGTTCGTTGTATATATGAGGGTATCGATGTTGGCGGGGCGATAGTTAGTCGATACTCACGATAAAGATTTCGCGGCGGGTATGATTTCTTATCGCTTATGATCAACCGACGGAAAAATAACACCGGCGACAGTTGAAGTATTTTAAATTGCGTTGCGGCTCAGGGTTTCTAGCAGGCTAGGCTATAAATCACACGGAAACAATCAGGTCTCAGACATGTGACGGTACCCAAATACGAGGGTTTAAGAAATTGATAGCTTGCTGTCTGTGTGTTTCCCTCGACGTATAACCAAGCGCTCTTCTAGCAGCACCAAAGTAAATACTAAAACCAACGTCTCTACTACTAACAACGCTGTCCCTGAAGAAATCGAAATACTAAATTTCCTATTTCACCAACTGGCATTAACTCCGATGCTTCTACAACTAGTGGTGGGAGTTGAAACAGAAGTCGTCGCTACTCCTAGCGAAAAGAAAATGCGTCAGCTATCGTCTCCGCCCGGCTGATGTAGTTGTTCGACGAGTTACCATATTAATCTTCCTCTACTTGTTTGTTTACTACAAGGCCGACCCCGCAAAGGTAGATTTCTGAAAAATCTTCGTTCAGAGAGGATTCTACTACTATAGCACTAGAGACCTTGTTTCTGAATTTTCCATTCCCGGCGAGTTGTCTACTTCTCTACGACTCTCAAATTTGCCTGTTTGGTACGCCTCTCCTTCTTTCGAACTTTCCCGTTCACGCGTGCTCACCCGATACGTTCGTCGAACCAAAGCTTCTTAGCTTCTTCTAAAATTTAATACTCAACATCCAACTCCAATTGTTTTTAAGCAAGTGCTTATATAATACCTTAGAGTCAGATCATGAGGGAGTTATTAGTCAACAACAACATCAGCGCAAACGGCGCTAATAGATGAAGGTGTATCTATTTAGAGTTCTACTACTTTCGTCCTGTGCTACTTGCTCGATGCGCATAAAGATCAGTACTTCAATTCATCTTCTATGAGTTACATTGAACCCTTCGTGGCACATAGCGACTCAAAAATTGACCTCCTAGGCGTAGTATCAGCATCTATTTCTAGGAAAGATACCAAAAGCGTTTGTAGGACATCACTCTTTTAGTACTATCATCTCTACTATCAGAGATGCGTGGTCAGCTATAACTCACTTCGGTAGTACGTTGATGTAGTAAATACATTCATTAGTATGTTGACGTCTCCTCCTCTCATACGATAGATTCTTTTTTCGTACTCGTATTCAGAACTATTTCCTATTAAGATTCTCTTCTATAAGCGAACAATAGTCAGAACAAGTTAGTACAGAATGAATAAGAAAATATCGAATTCGAAAAACAACGAAGGAACAAAAAAAGTTTTTTTTTGTTTTTTTGTGTTTAAGCTTTTTATTTTGGTTTTATATTTTCGTAGATGAAGAGAACGCTAGTCACGCTAGTCTACACAGCTCTACTCGCGACACAGATACTCTTGATGTACTCTTGTGATGTACTAGATCCTATGCTACTAGCCAAAACTGCAGCCACGAAGGCTTTTCCTCCTATCAACCCTGCTGCTGCCATTTTTTGAGATTGAAAAGTTTGAAATTTTGAATGCAAGCACAATTCCTCGTGTTTTCAATGTTGCTTTCTCAAGATCATCCACACATAAGCAACATCATGTACTAGGATGCCATAGGAGCTTGAGGACTTTTTTCATCTCATGGAAAGACCGTGCCTCAAAATCTCGTACGACCAAGGGCTAAAGACCAAGATAAAGAACGATCTTCATGTCATTGCCAGGCGATCACTACTATTTGTATTTACTATATTTTTTAGAATCTTACGTACTTGAGCGTCTGTTCAAGAATTTCTGAACTCGTTTGTTGATCTTGGAAGCACATTTTTCTGTTGAAGTTTGCGAATCAAGGGAGAACGTCATCCAGGTTTGCAGGAGAGGGGAGTTATTTGTTTCTTAGGTATTCAGCATGATCCCTGATTCCAATACTTGAGTGACTTCTATATGATTTTGATTTGCCCGTGCGCTACGTTTCAGACGCGGAAGTTCAGTGAGCAAAAAATAGATAGAGAACAGTGCGTGCCGATAGTCGGCACGGGCGGAAGCCACTCGTCAAAACGGCGTGCGCCTGACGTCCTTCAACGTCGTAACTGAGCGGCAAGAGTCGAACCCTCTACCGGCGGAGTACGGAAAAAAGTACCAGAGGAAAAAGAAGCAACTTTGCATGGCGACCAGCGAGAATTTTGGGCATCGACAATGATAATGAGTTGTAATACACTTGTGGAAGATACGCAGCAACTTACTACATTAGAACACTACTGGCAGCCGACTGCTTTTGTTTTTTCACACTCTTCTTTTTCAGTTTTGCTGCAAGTGTCGTTGCCGCATTCGCACCGCTGCCAGTAGACGAACTAGTACTGGTGGCAGCACTAGTTGTGGAAGACGATGAGCTAGTATTTGCTGAACTTCCTGTCGCTGCGGCGTCGCTTACTACGTCGCTTCTCGCAGCTTTCGCAGACTTATGCTCTTCGCTCGGCTCAAACGCCGCTGCTCTTTTCCGCTTTCGCTCCACCGTCTTCTCGGCTCGCTGCTGCATTTTCTCTTCTTTTTTCTTTCTCTCACGCTGCTGCTCGGTGAGAAAGTACTCACCGCTTTCCATCTGCAGATCCTCCTTTCTTGGGGTCTGTTCAGGCGGAAACAACGTCTTCTTCTTTTTCTCCTTCTTCTTCAACTTCTTCGTTTGAACCTGTACGTAGTCAAAAAATTTCATCAAATACATCATCCGCATTCGAAAATCTAGAACGACATTCTAGAATGGATCAAATAAATGCTTGTTGCATACAACATGGATGTTGTGCATTTTCATTTTGTGATGGAAGTTGTCAACATCGTCCCACACCAAACAAAATCAAAAGCAAGTATTAATTGTAATAATTTAGTACGTTTCGCTTCTTGAACTTGGGCAAAAAGCGAGACCAATCTTGGTCTTTGAGCTCCGGGTCTTTCTCAAGCTCTTGCTTTATCATAAGCTCTTTCACATGGTAGACCGGGTGAATATTTCGGAAACAGTCCTCGACTATTCTCCTCACCAACTTTATCTTCTTCGGCGAGCCCATTATGCAGCACGTTTGACCTGTTGTCGTATGAGCATAATGATGACGCTAGTCGGTTCGGGTTGGACCTACGACTTCCCTGAGCCTCTTCTGAGTTCTACGGATTTGTCTGATGTTGAAGCTGTGAGGGTGCTGGTCCGTTGTTTCTACAGTGGCGCTACTCATTGTGGGAAGGAAGTTGTCGCTGTACATACTAAGAACATAATCAGGATACTCAATGCGCTATGGACACGTTGTCAGCATATACCTAAATTTTTACCGACAATAAGCACGGAAAAAACTATGTAGCGGCTTTTTTGACTTCGAGTTGAGAACGAGCTGCGAAGATGCAGAGGCCGCAATAATCCACAACTGATTCTTAGCTTGTAGTAGTGAAGAGGATATGAGTCGCTTAACGAAATTCATAAGTATTTTTTCAAGAACGTCAGAAAGTCTACTGCGTATACCTTGCACGAGCAGATAGCATTCGGTCAGCAATTCGAGTGCGCGCAGTGTACTCCCGTTCGGCCCTACAAGTCTCTGTCTTCGCTTGACGAATTTCTCTTTTGACCGCACAAAGGATTTGATTTTCATCACGTCGCAGTGTGTCTCATCCTCCAAGATTTTGACCGCTTGTGGAAACGGTACAGAGCGAGCCAGCAGCTTTATCAGGTCCCGCGCTTTGATGATAATAAAGGGGTCAAAAGTTTTCTTCGTAGTGCGCACACTCATCGAACCCTCCACTAAGTCTAGTTCGGCACGAACGCCATGCTCCTCGCAAGCGGCCTTCACGTCCGGCCACACCTGCTTCAAGTACTGCTCGCGGTACTGGGGGAAGAGAGTCGCGAAAGAGCTCTCCTCGAGGAGGCCGCTGGGGTTGTCAGCCTCCGTAAATTTGTCGAATTTCCACTTGTCCTCGCTCGACAGTGTATCCCACGGCTTCTCTCGCCGGTTCTTCTGCTTCTTTGGCTTCACTGCCTCGGCGTCCTCCTTCTTTTCGTCGAGGTCTTTCTGCACATGCGCTAGTGACTCATCCATTGTTGAAGTTGCTTTTGCCTCGTAAGGCAGCACAATCAAAAAATGTTGGACGCAGACAAATCACAATGAAATATCAGGACTTGAGTGGGGTACTAATAAAAACTAATTTCTATCTCGCACAACAGCAGCTTGCATCGACTCCGCAATAAAATCGTTGTACTACCTAGTACGCCCATAAATCCGTCCCTTTGTCACTTTTTGTCAAATTGTGAGAATACATCAACTTCGAAACGACGTTGTCTCTCAGCCTTTGGAACATTCAGCAATATCATTTCCTTGAGGGCAAGATCCATCGGTTCTTGTTATCTCTGTGTCTGAGCGCTTTTCTCTTTGGCGATCTTCATATAAGAAGGTTGAACAACTACGTACTTTTGGTGACAGAGCTGTCCAGGATCCATCCTGTGGTGTTAGCAAGCAGATCTTCTCGAACCTCTTACATGAGGCCATCGAAATATCAAAGTAGAAGGGCTTATTTTGTTCTGAAACTATAAGCTGAATTTTTTCTCTAGGATCTTTCTTTGAGGCTTCATCAGCGGGCGACCAACAGAACAGCATTAAATCATTCAACGATCTCTGTCTTGGATCGTTTTTGCGAAAATGCATCAATATTTCTGGAACAAGCATACGTGCCTGGCGCATGCTTGAAGTTACGAGTGGCATTTCGCCTGTGTTTTTGGCTTTTCCTTTTCGTGGCTACAGGTCTTTGACAACATATGCTTCGAAAATTCGGTACATCAAATGCGTCTTTGGTGCAAAATACCCACTACCAAGTGGGACTGAGCAGACAATGCATGATGATCATGGCAACTTGACGAGTACATGCCACTTTGATGTCCAGTCTGACTTTCAGGGGACTAGTTTGTACCAACAAAAACAATTGTAGCTCTCCTCCCCGCCTCGCGTGAACGGAAAGCAATAAAAACAAGGGCTTATACACCGCTCCAGGAAGTGCTACATGTAAATTTTGAAATACTGATTGACGGGAAATCAAGTTCATCCATTACCCATCCCTCTACTTCTAGAGAAGAGTTTGATGTCAGCAGTGCGATAGCGAGGAAAATCACCACTGATATACCACAATCATCATTAGTGCCTCTCCTCGTCTTTCAAATCCAAACAACTCTTCTTCCTTCAAGAAATTTCTTCTCGCAGTCTTCGGCCTCATTTCATCGACAATACATCACCAGTGAATATATCTGAAGCGTATTGAGGATAATCATACTAACAGTTCGTTACTTCCTCACACATCACTTATTTGAATATCACCGCCAGTGGTTAGAGGCGACAACATCATCATTTTGCACTTCATTGAGTGGCCATCGTTCTTCAAAATTGACGTCGTGTTTCCTCCCCGGTTATCCTCCTCGCTGTTTCTCGTGTTTCCTACGACTACTTACTGTTACCTTCTCCATTTTAGATGTGCAGCCTTGGTTGTCCTCTCCATATCCACTTGTTCAGTGGCGCTTAGTAGTAGTAGGTGGTAGTCGTCTCCGTAGTAGTGGTGTACGGCATCGACGGCGAAAGCATCGTAGCGCATTTCGGAGCGTCATCCCAAAGGGCCTTGCGGTACTTGTTCCAGTCGTCACCGCCATTTCTCTTGTTCTCACGGTAGAACCACTCGGCGTCATGAGCAACACCGTCGGATCCATAGCGGTATTCCCCGAACTTGGGTGCGTTGTCCCAGCGCTCGGTCTGGTTGTCGTAGAAGGACAAAAATTCACTGCGCGGGTACCTGTCGTGCCGAAAATGTTTCTGCCTCTTTGACTCCAAGAATTCGCATGCTATTTCTTGCTGGTTGTGTTGAAGAGAATCTATTTACTCCTCAGGTGGATTAGTGGTTAGTTACGACAAAACTAAATCATATTAACGAGATGTACCACTTGCCATCGTCCGCCAGACGCTTTTGTTCCACCCCGCCGCCGCCTCCAGCGTGGTATGCAGTGACCGGAGCGGCCGGACCGGTTGAATACATCGGCGCACGCGACGGCGCGCCGTCCCATCCCGGCTTCGAATTCTTGTTCCAGTCCTCGCCACCTGCGCGTTTGTTTTGTTCGAAGAAGTGCAGCGGATCGTGCATACCGTTGGTGCGGGTACAGAATCGACGATCTTCCTGCTTCGGCGCAATGCTCCAGCGCAAAGTGAAGTCGCTCGGGTAAAACTTGCGAAACTCCTCCTCCGTGTAGTACTTTCCGTCATCGGCCAAACGCTTCGGCGACAGCGCCTGAGCGACAGTAGCCACAGCCGCGGAAAACACGGAAGAGCCAGCGCGGGGAGCCGTGGTGGCAGTATCCCAGAGAGTCTTGCTGTTCTTCGACCAGTCACGGCCACCGGAAGACTCGTTCTTGCGGTAGAACCACAAAGCATCGTGCGGCAAACCATCATCGCCGAACCTGAATATCGTTGCGTGCTCTCCTTAAACAAAGTGGACATTGCAAATGGCTCAGAAAAATGCTCATCCAAGACGAGTACATTTGGCGCACAATTTTCACAGCCCATTGTGTGCTTCACTTGCATGCATCAACTTGTTTGCCATTGCAGCACACAGAGTAGAACTCCCATTGAACAGGACTTCTTAGTGAACTCTGCAATGAACAGGTTGTAGACTCAAATCTGCCGAAACAGCAATCCTCACGGGTGCTACCTAGTTACCATGTTACATGTAGATCTGTAGTTCGTTGTAAGCTATCATAGTCCAACATTTTTTGGTACTTTCTCTGATCTTCGCGCGGTGCGGCGACCCAGCGGTCTTCCCAGTCGTGCGGATAGAAATCCTGAAATCCAGACAGCGTGTACCACTTTCCATCATCGCCCAAGCGTTTTTCCAATGAGGCGCTGTCCCAACCGGGCTTGTTGTGGTTCACCTATAGATTGAATATAGATTTTGTTTTCGAACAAGCACAAGTGCTTTCTCAGTTGTACTGTTCTAATGTTCGTGGATTCATAACGAAACAAGAATCTTCTTTATGAAAAGATAAAGAACGTCAAACAATCCACTAAACCGATTCTAAAAATCCAGTTGGTAGTTGGTTGACTCTCTACCCATGTTCCTCCCTTGCCGAAGCGCTCGAAGAACCATGGGGCGTCACGGTAGTTGCTGTCGGTCGTGGACCAGCGGCGTTCCATGAACAGAGGAGCCTGGTCCCAGCGGCCCTTGGCATCATGACTGTAGTGGCGCACAAAGTCGTCCCAGGTGTACCACTCCCCATCGTCGGCCATGCGGCATTTCAGCAGCACTTCACGCGGCTGCTGATTGCGGGAAGACACGGTAATGCTGCTGTGTTCGTTGCCCATTTTTTTTGTCTTGGTTACAGAAAGATGAAGGGTTTGGTTAGAGAGGAACAAAATCGGTGCAACTTGCTATTCAGTAAAAATAACAAAAGGTGTAGATCTAGAGGATAGATCGATCTTACAGATCTCGGTGCGGGCAAAAATAAAAATTCTTAGTGGAAACAAAGCGAGAAAAATGTTTTCTATTATGAAGTAGACAAATTTTTTCAATTCGACCTGTTGAAAGGTTTTCCGAGGCAATCGGTGGATGATTCAGCAGAAGCATTGGGTCTTCAATAACTTCGATCTCGCGTACAAGTTCTTCTCTTCCAGAAGATACTAACATCAGTAACATTCGTATTTGTGTATTCTCCGACGCTGCATTATCACCATCATAAAATCTGAATGCTGTGAATTGATCGAATTCGCATGCGAAGTCACGGTCGCACAATCTTTTGGATCACGTCCATTATTTTTATTCTGATAATTTTAGGCAGAAAAGATTCGCATCCAGTCCGTTCTATCACAACCGACGCGTTTTTGTTCACAAAGTACTTAGGACATTCTACTGCACGAATGCATCGTATGATCCACCGATGACTTTCCTTCAGGTGATGCACGAGCAAACAAGTGATCAAGACCGGAACCATTCTAAGAGAGAGTTCTCCGTCTTTTACATCCTGTCCAATGCCGTCTTCTTTGCGCAATGAAGTCACTTTCGACGATGTTTGATCTATTGGTGCAAAGATTCTTCGTGCATTTTCGTGTACAAGTTTGATTACAGCACTCTCACTTCTGCCAAGTACACGCGCGATCTGAGCAATAACATACTTCACATTTTCAGGGACATTATCTCGGCCACCACCCATCCCAGGACCGCAGCACGGACAGTACTGAGGAAACCCGAGTACCGTCGGTTTTGGCATTTTGTGTGCATCGACAGGGTCATTAACCACCTCATTACAAACCATTTTGTCGTTGTCACCTCCTCTTCTTTCACTACCCTCTCCGTCTCGCTCATCCACGAAGCGCCTTCGCTGCTTCGGTGAAGATCCAGCTATGTCGCCCGCTTTTGAATCGTCATCAATCCCGCCATCACCTATACTGGGCACGCTTGGCATCTCACTCAGCGCAGGCCCTGGCGTTTGCGCCGGAGCATCTGATTCCACCAGAATCCGCTCTGGAGGAACTTTTTCAAGTATGCGTGCTAGTTTCGTTTCGTCGCGATGAAAAGACAATGAGAAATAGACATCTGGGACCTTTTTCAAGCACGCCGCAACCATTTCGGGGCCCATCGCGTACGAATGCAAAACGGTGCAAGGTGGCGCAACAAAGGACCTGAAGTGACAAGAGGTTGCAAAATGGAATTCTCTATGATAACTACGCGGTGGTGCCTCGCCACTTTAGTCGACAGGAAAGAAATTGATATATTTTCAAACATCAAACAGCGGCAAAGGGTAATGAGGATGAACCAGTATTGCATGAAGTACCTAATTGATCACGCATATACTGACACAACCTGCTGGCTTCGTCTGTTGCTGGGCCTACTGTCTCAATGGGACTACCATGACATAATTCATTACACACGATCCTTGTGTGCGAAGCAGACCCTACAAGCCAGGCTGAGCGCGAAATGAATGAGGAGTAACGCTCAGCGCACAATATCCAAAATCATCCGCTTGTTAATCCACTAGCATAGTTGAGCAATCACAATTGAAATGCCGGTTATTGTTGTTGGATCATTGGCATGAACTGAGAACTCTACTATCAAACATTTTCTAGAAGTAAGTACTTATGACATCAAATATCTGTTACCCTGCCGCCTCGGCGCTCCTTGCCTTGAGTCTGTCGTATTCGTCGATGAGTGCACCTCCTGCATTTACGCAGTGTACTTGGACACCTCGTTGCAAGTCTGTTGCGAGTTCAAGCTGCCAACGAAACACCTCTACCTGCTCAGGAAAATCCTTCCTCCGTTTCCCATGAAAACGATCGAGGCCTATTTCTCCGACATGCAGATCCTGATTGGTCGTCAACAGAGCCCGCAGCTGTTCGCGCACACCAAGATGGCTGCTTTGAACCATTGCAGGTTGTGGCGGTAAGGAGGGCCCAGACGAAGACGGGATTGATCCTCCGCTTGACCCCATGCTTGATGGAGGAATGCTACCTCCTCTATGTTGTGTGGTTCCTGAATATGCTGCGGCCGGCAGTGCCGAAGATGATGCTCCTGCAGGAGGTGTTGCATCAACAGCGAACCCCTGCTTCTCACTTTCGTGCACTGCCCTAGCCCACCACGGATGCACGCCCACGTAGGGAATAATATAACATGGTGCCTCTGTGTTTCGTTTTTGTATTGCCTCCTCAGCGACTTGCAGCACTGCCGTCCAGTCAGCCGGAGAGGTGGCACACACAGCAACTCGCGAAAAAGCGTTATAGGTCCTGTCTCGCACCACAACAGGGCATCCCTGCAGATGACAATGCGCGTCGACTAACATGGATGCCCGTCTCCGTCTGTCCCACGATGGATGAGATGCTGTCGAGGTGCGGTTACCAGATGCAGAGGCTAGTTTGATTTAATGAATGCAACAACCTAAAGTCAAAATAACAGGTTGATGCACACGGCCCAGACGAGATGTAGACATTGTTTCCACTGTACTGGCTTTATGAAATTACAACCATAGAAAGCTCCAAAATTCGATAAGGGTCTTGAAGCCGGCCTGTATCACTGGTGGTTGTCATAGATCAGACCCACGAAGTCAGTTCCATCGTTGAGTCCATTGTCAGGTAAACTATAGTTAAAGGTAGAAGTTTGCTCCATCACAAAAACATCCTTCGAATACCACAGAACGACAAAACTTGTTTTAGCAAGCATCCACGATATTTCATGTTCGTAACCTATGAATTTTCGTTGGAGATGCCCATTCTTCTAGATGGTGTTTCACATATACTGCTATGCAATTTTTCTCCAGACCTTTCCGGAAAGAGGGGCACTCGATTTCAAGTTTTTCGGAAGATTCATCTCAATCCCAGAGCGGAGTCTCTAGCCCAGGCAGAGATCACACAGGGTGCCTCGCACGAAAATAAAGCAATCCACGACAGAGCAGAAATATCTAGTGCTGTAGCAACAATCATGTTACTTGCAGTTGCAACAGCGTAGTTGAAAACTCGCTATAAAAGCAGCTTGCAAATTCAAGTCCGCACAAGCAGACATGTGATCGCAACACATTCATTCAGAATTGTAATGCGAGCCTGTGGCTCAATGTGTGCTTTCTGTTGATGCGATGCGTGTGAATCATCACCATGGATTATGAACAAGGTATACATGTTTAAACATCTCGGGTATTCACCGCAGCCCGCGACGCTCGCGATCAATTACAACAATCCTCCTCACAATCCCTGCTCCAGGCGCCAGCGCGAACGCACCTGCAAGCACCAGGAAAAGACTCAGCACGACAAGGACAAACGTTGCACCTCGCCTTCGGAGCGAGGTTTCAATGGCAGCAGCGTCTGGGGTCCAAAACACCAGCTTGACCACGTGCTCATCCACGATCTGCGGGAACCCGTAGGAGGCTATAGCACTTCGTACCGAACGGATGTACCCTAGCCGATCGGCATCCGGCACAAAAGCGCGGACTGCCTCGCGCGTCTTGCCCGTCTTGCCCCAAAGGACTGATGGTTCGTCGTCGCTCGCTTGCACCTCATACCTGATTGTTTCGACTGGATAAAGTAATGATCACAAAAAACAGATGCTGTGAATTATTAGTTTAGTCGACGAAATTCAAAATGTTTTCTATATTTCGCGTGGAGAGTATTAGAGAATCAGCGAAGCAGAAGAATGATCGAGTTATAATACGCAAATTCCGCTGTGCACCAGAAATCTCCTCTTGGCATGCAACAATTTTTCCCCACAGCCCATGTGTACACTGGGGCGCTTGCTGTGGCTGTCTCAAGAATGGGCGCACTACAGTATGTGTTGGCGTTTTCCTTGTAGCCGAACGAGCGAAACGCGTCCACTTTCGTGTCCGGTGTGAACCGGAAAAGAGAGCCATCGTACAGGTCTTCCATCGCGTCAGTCGCCTCGACGTAGGAGTAGCTCCGGCCGTTCGCCATCTGCAGCGCCGGGCCCGCACTGCGCTCGCGGTTGTATTGACCAATGACCACTCCGCACGTGAAAAAAAACACAAACAACCCGAAACGAGTAAAATCCAACCTGTAGTTGTAGTGGCGGAAGGCACGTCGCATTAATGCATCATCCCACTAAATACTGCCAGGCTTTGCATTACTTAGAATGGGTTCTGCGTGGTATGGACGAGACAATATTAATAAGCCGAATTATAAATATAACAAAGTTTCACAGTTCGGTTCACCACAGAACATCGGACAACGGGAGAAATAAAAAGCGTAGTTTTACCACGTCCTTGCAATCTTGCCATCCAGAAAGGAGTCCGGTACGAAAGGTGATTGGGCGAATTTCGCGTGAAACAGGAGTCGCCGTGGATGGTTCGAGTATTTGTTCAACAGGAGCTCGGTCATGTAGTAGAAGTAGAACGCTAAGCCGAGAACGACGTAGAGAACCGCCCGACTGGCGATCGGGTACTCAACGACGAAAAAACAACACAGCTGTAGGACTCCTACCCACATAACGAAAAGGAACAAGTCACGCCGTGCAACCTGCGTTACGACAAAGCTTCATCCCTCTGAGGAGGACACGGAGTTCGAGATGATTAATCGAAAAACTGAAATAACCGAGTACGCTAGGGAATAATCTCAGATACTCGGTTATTGTGTTGCTTACTCGCAAATTTTGAGTATTCGAGTCCTATGATATATTGGCGTTGCTTATTGCGCCTCTGTACGAATGAGATGAAGGGGTGCATCTGCGAGATTCAGTCTTGCAGTCCAACAGTACCGTCAGATAAAGGTCATCGTCCTTGGCACTGGGCGGATTGAAGATTGCGTTGCCAATTTCCACCTGACTCAACGGCCGAATGGCTTCCCACCCTGTCACTGGAACGCTAGCGGTCACAAGTATGAGAAACCAAGTGCACAATAGCCAAACCGCAAACCTGCAGTGCTGTGGGGTGGTACTATGAAATTTTTTGAAGCTGCTGTACTAGACGCTGTGTTGCTTCTGTGCGACTCTAGCAATTATTGAAGTAGGCTCTTTTACGGAAATGATTAATCGTAAAGCGCAGGGTGATACGAAATATAAATTTTAATTTTGATGATCTTCTAGTAGCAGGTCTAATAAAACAGCAGCAACTCCCTACAAATACCCATCCGAGTTTCGGAATGAGACTGCACAAAGAGGAACGAGGAAAGAGAGAAAAGCGCCGATGAGGGTAATCAAATATCGTAACCAATCGAAGGTCCATTCCATCACAACGTGCTCTTGGTAGCCCGGCGCCTGTTGAAATGAACAAATGAAATGAAGAATTAATTTGTGAAATCAACACCACGGGTCATCATTGCTACAGCTTTATCCATATCGTCCGAATAGGAACATGATGATGATCCGCAACAACATTGATGATGATTCTACCTGAACTAGAGGTGTAGCGCTTATCTAAAATAGGATCCTTGATACCTAGAAAAAAATACTGATGTTTAGTGAGATAAAGTTTACGCTCGGTGGTCTAGGGGGCGTTGGTTCTGCGACATCGTTCAACTCTTGGCTGGCTCTGGGTGGCGTTTCTGGCTGTTGTATTACGATCTTAGGATCCAAGGCTGCTGGTCCGTCGATATCCGCTTCTTCCTGAAAGCGGTTGAGCTGGGTATTCAGTTCCGCCCCTGGCCCTGCCAATGCGCGCTGCTGATGTTGCCCATTCAGCCTTGTTTGATTGATATTTGGGGAGCCTCGGTCCCCTCCGATGAGCGTGTGCTGTGCAGCTGGTAGCTGCGTTGCATCGATGCCGCCACCAATGGCCCCAAACCGAGTTATGTCCATCTGGGTCTGGCCGCCACCTCCGGGTAATAGCGTGTCTGCCATCACGTCGGAGGAGCCAAAGCGCGTGTCTGCCACAGGATCCTGCGACATATTCGAAGAGTCCTTGTGGCTACTCAGGGACGAATTGAGAGAAAATCGAGCAATTCACCTTCTTGGTTCAAGTCACTGATGTAAATACCTGAGAAAAAATCGAGCTATTTTTTGACTCTACTTGAATCACATCATTTCTTGCACGTAGGCGCCCAACGCTTGGATGTATGAAGAAACAGGTTTTCGCTCATTTTTATGCTGCGTACCATTGCTCAGAGCTTACGCGTCATTGCTAGGGCAACAATACCGATTTCAAGGGTCCTGCTCATTCCGCTTTGCCTACAAGCAATTTTATTTTCGCTACCACCTGTTTTTTCCAACTCTGATCACTCCAGCTAGTTGTCTCAATACACAAGATGATTAGTTTCCCGAGTAGCTCATTCAGTCCCACCGCCTGCTTTCAGGGGTCTCCTCGCTTAGCATCTCCCCGCTCAGCCGGCGCAATCCCAGGTCACGCGCTATACATCATCATTTTTTTTCCGGATTGGAGATCCCAGGTCCAAGACATTTTTTTTGTAACCCGGGGCGACTGAGAGAGCGGCCGAAGCTTTATCCAGTTCGCAAACCGGCGGCAGGCGGAACTTTGTGCTCCTCTGTGGCACATGTGGAAGGTCGTCATCCGGAATTCAAACTTATACAAACGACTGAATAGTCGAACGTTCTTTGCTATTTTTGGACCAAGAGTATTTTTGGAAAAATGTCCCGTCCCGCAAAGATCTGCAGGCGTCAATTGTCTGTGACATCATGTTCTGTGAGTAAAAACAACATACGCAAAATGCAAGCGGGACCGCCGGCATGTTCAATAGACTCTTTATGCTTCCGTGTCATGTGAAAAGCTGCCTGACGGAAAAGTTCCAGGAAAATGATACTACCAGCGCTAAAATCTTGGGACCTCAACGCGATAGTGCGAGTACGTGTGTAGGTCTCATGCGCACAGCGACGCTCGAGATAAATCTTCGCATAACCGTGGCACAAGAAAGTATTTTGCTCGATCGCGGAGCCCGAATTGTATGCCTATGTTTAGATTTCGGAAGATGATACGGACCATTGATCGCCTCTGACGCGATCACCTACATGAGACGGACGTCCATTGTAATCAGGGGGTATTTATACGTATAGGTATTTTACGTGCTATGTATAGAATAATTCTTCACTTTGAAAATTATTACATCGCTCTTTTAGTTTCTTTATGTTGTGTGTGTCTGCCTCGTAGGGATTCGAAGTATTCATGTAAGATGACGCGCCAACGTGTACATCTCGTTCGTGGGCAGGTAACAAAATTGGGAAAGGAAGTTATTCATGTGCTTTTTAGCACATATTCTGGAATCCATATGCAACCTTTATGGTACTTATTTCAGAAGTCGCTAAGGCTACTTTTTTCGCCTGAACTAGAAAACTAAACCGTAGCCTCTCACTGGCTTATCGTAGATACTGCAATGCTAATACAACAGTTGCTGAATAAGAGCCCTCCTGCTGATGAAAAGCGTCCGCCAACAATCCATGTGACCATGTCAAATAAATTTGATACTACTTTTTCTACTACCATTTCATTTCTGCCAGACAGTATTAATCAGGTCCATCTTCTACCTCCTAGGGGTGTACCCATCTGAAGTTCCAAATTCACCTCACACGAGCACTGGCAAAGTCACCTCAGAAGAGCCTTTTCAGATCCCTCCTCCTCATTTATCGGAAGTCCTCATCGCTTGATCGTGATTCCTCTTTGAAGTCTTCTTCGCTTGCCCAACAAGATTAGGAGACGGGGACAACCTTGAGGAGGTTTGTCTGTCCCGCGCACTCTTCCTTCTGTCCGTGGATTGCCACGATCTGATCGCCGGAATGCACTAGGTCCAACTCTTTTGCCATATCGATGGCTTTTCGCAGCACACTGTCAGTGCCCTGAAAATTAGAGGAGCGCGCGACAAGTCATTTCTTACGTGATTCCCTTTTCTCCTATGAATGTTTCCAAGAAGGGCACAGAAAGAGAAGTTATCGGTCGACATGACTTACCATCGTGAGCCATAAGAAAGGATGCGGTTAGCATAACGTGCACCCCACGGACAATCTGCAACTGGCGTGCCGTGATCTCACTCGCTGTCACGGCAAGAATCGCTTGCATCGGACGGTCCAATATGAAGAGAGATATCAAACTCAGGATCCTTTACAAGATGATGATAGAGGAGGGAGCAAGATGTAGTTGGCCATAGTGACCAACCTGCACACGCGTGCTACTTGATCAATTGAAGTACTAGAATACGAACACAATAAGGCAGCGATTTGGATGCTGCTCCGCGTCGATCCTAATCGGAATGTTATACAAATGCAAAAGCTTAAACCCCTAAGCCTGTAAGGTCTTGAGGTTCATACAAATCAACTAGTTCCAGGTTTTTGGTGCGGGATATGCATGAACTTAGGGGGGAGCTGCGTCGGGGATTTTATTGGTGTCATCGGTTTCATGGGATTCATTTGCCTGGGATCTTGGAGCCTTATCGCGATCCTTGAGCCTTATATATCCTGACGATCTTCCTGTTCAGAGGTTCCAGGGTCTTGGTGCTCATCAACACCATCATACTCAGGGATTGGATTGCTAGATTGATCGCTTACATGAGGTATAGTTGATTAATCCGATGTCCTACTTTTAGCTCGTGTAGAAGGTATTTCATCTTTTTCGATTTCATAAATTTTGCCAAGAGGCGAGCAGTCTGTCCCGTTTCTGTGAGGGCGATGATGAGCGGTGCAGACATATCCAATGCCGTACGAACTGCGCTACTGCAGACAGCTTCAACATAATCTATCGTCCTGAAACCTGGTAGATATAAGTCAGTTTTTATGTTGATTGGAAGACCTTACTGCGACGACGTCTTGATTGTATCCCTATCCGCACTTTTCACTAGAAACTTTGATTAACGCCCTGCCCACATAAATTTTTGTAGGAACAAGCACACTATTCGCAGACGTATACACTTTTTCAGGAATAGGAATTTAGAAATAGAGAAATAAATACCGCCTGCGAGCGTCTGTTGTTTGATAGAAAGAAACAGCTGCCCGTAGTCGATTGCGTTCTCGGCTTCCTCACAGATTCGACGCATAGTATGGACCGTTTGAACCGGGAAGGCACCATTTGCAGTTTCCCCACTCAACATGACACAATCGGTACCATCCAATACGGAATTTGCTACATCTGATGCTTCCGCGCGTGTCGGTCTGTAAAGGGTTGGGTTGGTTTTGGGAAAGCCTTGCTACTTGTATGAAGAATTACATTGTGATGCGAAACTACATCAGATATAACTACTCCACATAAAACTACTCCATGCTACTGACGAAGAATTATTTGTCTGAGAATCACAGTCTCGTGTTTTCAACACTAAAAAACCCACTTTTTTCCTTTAATGGAAATTGTTGACATAGTACCTGGGATTCACAATGCACGACTCCATCATCTGCGTAGCGGTGATGACAGGCTTTCCAGCTAGGTTACACTTTGCGATCATCATTTTCTGAGCGATGAAGACCTTCTCTGGAGGAATTTCCATACCAAGATCGCCTCGTGCTACCATGATTGCGTCCGAAGCTTTCAGAATTTCGTCAAAGTTGCGAAGACCCTCTTCATTTTCAATTTTCGAAATAATCTTAATTCCTCGTCCTCGCAGGCCCAGCGTCTCGCGAATCATCTGCACGTCGCCCAGGTTCTGCACGAAACTGATTATAGTTGTAGTTACATAACGAACATTTTCAAAAAAGAAGGAGAGGCATAAGTGATAAATGAAAAAGTCTACTAGTGCCGTCTCTATTTTTTTCGTCTTTCTTCATCAGAGCCGGTAGTACTGCAAAAGTGAACTAAGATAAATCGCCAGAATCCACTACGAAAAGAAGACAAAAACAACTATCGAGTACCTAGCAGCAATGAAATCGACACCATTCGGGATGCCAAATTTCAAGATATCTTCTTTATCTTTATCCTGCAGGACCGGCAAGTCGACGTACACTCCAGGCAGATTCATATTTTTTCTCTCTCCGAGCTTCGCGTTGTTCAATATCGTGCACTGAAGTTGTAATTGTGGCGGATTTGGTGTGTTGGATTCGATAATGTAAGAATGGAAGGATTAGGGATAGAAACGGTCTTCAACGATATTACTGCAAGGTTGATACGCTTTTCATCACATGTGCATCATGTAGAACTAGATCTAGAAAATTTTCCTATTGCTTCATAAATCTTAAAGAAGTTCTGAAAATGAACCTTCACGCCGGTCGCAAGAATCTCCTCTACTTTCAGGTTGATAACGCCGTCCGCGCACAAGATGATATTGCCTGGCTTCACGCTTGTAGTCAAGGCTTTGTAGGTGATAGCGATCTTCGTTTCGTCGCCCTGAAACGTATCATAGTCTTCCGACGTATCCAAAATTATTGAGTTGCCGGCTACCAAATTGATTCCGCTTTTCTCCTTCAGGAAACTGGGTTGTGGATGAGCAAATTTGAACAACACTCTTCTTTATCAGTGCACGAAGTACTCAGGTGCGCGGTGGACGTTATACCATGTTCGCTCTACCATTCGTGAACAAAAGTTGCCTCAATAAATATTTCTAAAACGCCAATCACTCCTTACCCAGTGCGAATCTCTGGCCCCTTCGTGTCCAACAAGATCGCAACGTACTTGTCCGGTCGCTGCTTGGCTGCCTCTCGAATATTGGCTACCGTTTGCCCATGCGCCTTATGATCGCCATGGCTGAAGTTCAAACGAGCCACGTTCAGTCCCTCATCGATCAGTTTTACCAGTACAGGCACGTCCCAACACTTCGGACCCATAGTGCAAATCATTTTCACCCGTCGCATTGGCCCATCCTGTGTAGTGAAGAAGCAAAGCCGTCACAAGTGCTTACAAGCGAGGAAGGAGGTATCGCTTAAGCGAGGAAGGGGGTATCAGTTAAACGAGGAAGGAGATGTTGCTTGAGCGAGGAACGAGATAACCCCTAAGCCAGGAAGGGGGTATCAGTTACGCGGGGACGGGGGTATCAGTTAGGCGAGAAGGGAGGTATCGCTTAAGCGAGGAAGCGGGTATCAATTAAAGGGGAAGAATATACTCCCTGCGCGAAGGACGGGCCGCACTTAAGCGCTACAAAAAGTCACCACTTAAGCGCCACAAAAACTCACGACTTAAGTGCCACAAGAAGTCACTGCTTAAGTGCCGCCACAAAACGTCACCACTTAAGTGCCACAAGAAGTCACTGCTTAAGTGCCACAAAAAGTCACCACTTAAGCGACAAGAAAGTCACCGCTGAAGCGACAAGAAAGTCACCGCTGAAGCGACAAGAAAATCACCGCTGAAGCGACACGACAGTAACCACGTCACCACAACCCTTCAAAGGTTCAGTGTTTATCGCCTTTATTCATATTCGTAGCCGATAGATATAATTTTGGATACTACGAGAAAATGGTATTAAAAATACTTTGGCAGCAGCGCCCTGCGGAAATTCGGCAAGCTCAGCCATATTCTGCGTGAGGACCAAACCAGCCTGACCAACCATAACTTTACCGTTAGAATTCTCATCAATAGCTTCACCAACGCTGCTGCGGCGTTGCAGCCTTTGGAAGTTGCTCTTTGGAGACGGCATTTTGTTTTTGTCCGTAAAGGCACAGTGAACTTCTGATCACAAGAACGTATCTCTATCTGCTGACGAAATACGGAAAAGGCTAAGTAGCACGCTTTAAGATCTGCTTTTGACCCTGAAAACTTTACTGTAGTGCGACAAGAAGTACCGCTAATCGTAAGATCAAACGTAGACAGCACGAATTCTAAAGGTAGCAGGACGAGGTATAATATGTTGCATTTGTTGTAAGCAGCTAAGCAGTAATAGCACAAAATCACACAGGTGGTCTCGTATAAATCCCTCCCTGTATATGGTTTCTCTCGCAGTACTCGCTTGCAACATTAGATCACCATCAGCAGAACCCGTCATCCAGATCACATCCTATTCTTGAATCTGCCTCCTAATACCAGTGGCTGTACTTACTAGATGGATAATATCATCATCGCTCAACGGAAAATCGTGCTTCTTGTGATCCATATCCTAACGACACGCCTTTAATGTCGTGGCGTGCTCGACTCAGCACAGATGAAGAGCAAGAGAAGAACAGCATCAACAAATCAAGCTTGTGCGCTAAGAGGTTGCTTTGAGACGAGGAAGTGTCTTTGTAGTGCGCTCAAACACATTAAGAATCCGCCTTGACCGCTAGCATGAGCACATTTGTTCCATTGCTCGCCCCGGAAGACGTCAAATTTCAATTAGTTCGTCTTGTGCAGGATAAATACATGGAGAACAATTCAAATCAAGGTGAGTTTTCAGGTGGTCGGGTACATCTTCAGCGAGGCATAAGAGTTTTGGTGTTACGAAAACTCACCTATGGTTTGCCTGGTAATGAATGACAGCTAGTTGTACACGTGTTGCCTATAATTGAGTCAAAGGTCCATTAGAAAAACTTGTATTCTTATTTTTTGAAAAATGGCTAATATTGCTGTTGGAGGTGGATCGTCGTTCCTAGATGAAAAAAATATTGCGCTGCGTTACATTTGCAGCGATGTCGACGTAATCCAGGAGAGGTCCGGTAGACTGTCAATAAAGGCTTGAATTTCAGCCTCTGTCAGCTTTTTTCCTCGTCCACCTTCTCCTCCTGGCGACCACGATGGCTGTGGCTTGTTAAACAGATTTTGCGCTGATGCAAAGTCACCAAGGATGCTCTCACCGCCAGCCATTGGAGTTGTGTCGCTGAAATCTGCATTAGCTTCTTGTACGAAGTCCCCAAAATCTCCGAAGTCATCATCTGCATCATTTTGTTCCCCTGTGAAGCCAGTCTGAAAACTGTCAGGTTGGAAACTGTCCGCAAATCGCACAGCTGAGGTCGGCGCAGAGGATTCGAAACCAGCTGAATCAAAAAAAGCATCCATCGCGTCTTTGGCGGGAGCCTCAAATTTTGCGTTCATATTTGTTGAAGCGCTGCAGCTGCTTGCACCAGATCCTAACGGTGCTTGTAAACCTGCATCACCGTTCATCATGCCTGATGTTCCACCACTGCTATGTAGGCCACCCTCACTATTGCTTATGCTGGTTGTACTGCTTGTCGTTGTGCCGAAGAGGTCCCCAAGAAGGTCGGTCGCCACGGGCTTCAACGAAGCTGTCGCTTCTACACGCTTATTGGCGCCAGCAGGTGAAGATGCTGGACTAGGACCTTTACTCTCCGCAGCTTTGTCATTAGTCTCGCTGGAAGACGCGGCAGCAGCAGTACTAGAGGAAAAGAAGCCACCGAAAAAATTTCCAAAAGTGCTTTGGGTTGTAGCTCCATCTTGTTCACCGGTTTTCTCCGTATCATCCCCAGAAGATGCAGCTGAGGAACTACTAGCTGCTCCTCCAGCATTTCTCTTATCTTCTCCTAACGCAGCAGCGTTCATCTTATTTTTCTGCACCCCCGGCGCAAGCATATCGAGGTCCATGGCACCGCCACTAGCAGTCCTGTCAAACGCATCTCCCGACGGCCCAAAGGCTTGCGTGACACTACTCGCGGCGGACTGATCAAATATTGCTAAGGCAGGCGTCTGATCAAACATTGCCAAGGGGTTCGGCACTCCAGGCTTTGGCCGTTTTCCTGCTCCACCAGAGGCTAGTTGGCGCTCAAAAAAGGGGACCTTTCCCTGGCACAACGGGTCGTTTTCTGGACGCAACTCGGACATAAGAATTACCCTACTGTCTGGCACTCCTGCCACTCTTGGTCTCGACGAAGATGTACTGGATGGTGGCATAAAACCTTTATTTGCACTTTCAGACAAGTTTAATGTACTACTGCTCTGTCGCGCTCGCACTTTTTGCTCAGCGTCGGGGACGCCGCAGCGTTGCAGCGCCTGAACGATAGTATCTGTCAACTGCTCCTCGGGTATAGCTGGCAACGGGTCTGTTGTAGAGTAATTATTTCCATCAAATGTCGGTCCTCAAAAAATCAAAAAATGCATTCATGATAATAACTAACAAAGAAGAGTTTCTTGGTTTCTCTTTCTACTCAGAAATCAACTTGACATGTGGTAGACAAGACAAGAAGTATTATCATTCCTAGACCAAAAATAAACGAATAGATAGAAGTAGGAGTTTTCAAGTACTTTCTTCCTGGGCCTGCCTCATGAGCTGTATCGGAGTTTCATACTGAATTGTGGTCGTTGGAGGTGGAGGCGCGCCTATAGCGGCTACGGCTTTCCACAACGGGTCGTCGTGTAAATGCGCCATGATTTTTTCCAAGCACTGACTCTTTGCTTCGGCTACTGCGCCTGCACTCATAGACGCTGCATCTACTTGACCCGCACTTTGCTCTCCTCCGAATGACCTCGTCGTTGTACTTCCACTAGCAACTCCGCCTACAACAGTACTTTTGTCTAGCGCAGCTCCTTCTGGTATTGTCGAAGATGCAGCAGAGAAGTTTTTACCCGATGCTGTGCTAGCATTTTCACTACTCTCTTGGGTAGGTTGCGATGCAGCAGCAAAACCGCCGAAACCACCATCACTAACTTTTTCTTCATCGCCGCCTGCGAAATCACCAAAGCCATCGCCGTCTCCCTGTTCAAAGTTACCAAAACCGTCATCCCCGTCGCCTCCTGTTGCAAAATCTCCAAAGCCATCAGCCCCTGTTGAGAAACCGCCAAAGCTATTTGCATCGCCACTGTCTTGCACAAAGCTACCGAAGCCACCATCGTCGTCTGAGACTGATTTTTGTTGAAAACTTCCAAAACCACTTGTGTCTTCCATCACCCCATCTTGCGCGGGAGGAGCAAGCCCCACTTCAGTTTGTTTATTGCTGTCTTCGTCAACTTTTTGCCTAGTCTGTTGCGAAGAAGGCGAGGAGGTTCCCATTACAACTGACTTCTCTACGACCGCGAAGTCGTCAACTGCAAAGTCCTCAGCTGTTTCTTGCTGAAAACTGCCGAAACCGTCGTCATCTCCGTTCTGCTTTTGCGCCACAAAGCCTGTAAACCCATCGTCATCACCACCGATAGCGGTAAATCCCGCGGCGCTTTTGTCGAAGCCGTCTTCAGAAGGGTTTTGCAAGTTCTCAGCCTGTTCTTCTATGGGATTTGGTGTGTCGTCAACAGATGCAAAAGGATCTTCTCGACGCTTTAAACTTGGTGTGCTAGGCCGCGAAGTGCCAGTTGCATCATCACTTTTGCTGAAAGCTGGTTCATTTGGTGAAATAGCAGCTGCACGAACACAACTTTTACTTTGAAAATCACCGTGGAGGTTCTCGTTCTCAGGACTGAGTGAACTTTGATTTTTTTCTGGCGATTTGTTTGCATCCTCTCCAGCAAAGTCACCGAACGCGAAGTCACTAGTCGGTGCGGCGAAAGAACCGAAACTCCCAAAGCCCCCGTCATCAGCATCTACTTTAGCGAAGTCGTCTCCGACGTCGTCGCTTGGCACACCCACGTCACTAGCAACGTCCTCTGCAGGTTTCTGAAACTCGCCGCCAGAAAAAGTAGACGCAGAGCTTTCCGCCACCAGAACATCAACCACAGTAGCGGATGAATGAAGATTGGTTGTGGTCATCGAAGGAGATGACGTGCCATACTCCGGTGTCGAAGGTTGTTGGGCTACGACGTCCAAAGCAGTCGGGTCTGAAGATACTAGCGCAGGCGCATCACCTTTTTCGACCTTTACAAAGTCCTCAGAGGTCCCATGGGATTCTGCTGTGCCGTGTGAACGCCTTTCATCGCTCCCGCTCTCTTTCGCGGACGGAGTGTCTGCTCCGCCGTCTGCCGAAATGGTTGGGGACGAAGCTTCTACTTTTAGGGGTAGTTGCGAATCTTGTGGCATGTTGTCTTTTGCCTCATTATTCTGATCAGTTGATGATGTAGAGGCAGCAGTAACACCTAGAGCGAGTGGGGAATTCAGATCTGTCTGATCTATCTGGTCCAACAGTGCACTGAAAGGATCAGCGCCGCCCACAATAGCCTCCTCACCAAAGCCATTTTTCGATGGTGAGCCATCCTCTTCGTCTGAAAAAAGCGGTTTTGATGCTTTTTTCCCCTCTTCAAAAAAGAAGTCGACACCCCCTGGCGAAGCTACTATGTCCGACGTGCCAAGAGCGCCGCTTGCGGCTCCAGTACTGCAATCCAATGTCGCTACTTCGTTTGCTGGCTTAGGCTGTCCATTAGCGACGAGGATCTTTGGATTACGATTGTCCGAAGAATCTGCAGGCACCACTAAAGAAGATGGAAAATCGAATTCGGTCGAACCCGACGGTGGAAAAGCTGCTAGTCGCTCTTGCCGTTGCTGTTCCATCATCGCATCATCGACACTGCCTCCAGAGTCGCGCTGCTGTGCGATATCGCTACTAAAGTTCAATGATTGTTCGTCCCTACCTACTTTTGCTGTAATATGTCTCTCTTGTCTACGAGGGGGTTGCTCTTCGCTTTCAGGTACTAGACTTGGCCAGGCAGCCAAACCCGTGGTTGCCATCGGCACAGTAACAAAAGTTGTTTCGTCATTCGAACAGCTCATATCAGTTTCGCCTAATGCGCCCGAGCCGCCCGTTGCCGCACCACTGCGATGTCCGCCGGTACCGTCAGCGGGAATCGTTGAAGCTGTAGCTCCGCCGGAGTCTTCCAGAGGCGCCCCGGTGCTCGCAGCAGATGCCAAAGGCTGCAAGGACGCTTCTGGCTGCTCTCCTGTCGATGAGGCACTACCAGGTATTACTCTCCGCGAAGTAGTAGCTCCCGGGGGCGACAGTGCACTGTGAGTTGGGGATACACCACGCATTGAAGAAGGCGTCACTGGTTCCTCTGACCCGTGAAAAGCATCGTTGTGACTTCCAGTAATGGACGACGAATTTAGTTCTACTACTGGAGAGTGACCTGCTGCGTTAATCCCCGTACTGCTAGAATGCAGCGGAGATGAAATGCCGCCGTTCATTGAAGGGGAGAGTTGCATGGAACTATTCTCAGTAGGCGCGACAATGTCTCGCGTAGGTCCGAGCTCGCCGGAGCCACCAGTAGGAACAAATTCCTTCGCGACTGGAAACGAGAAACCAGTCTCGCCTTGATTCTGATATATTTGAAGTTCGGAAAATGTCATTGTAGATAAGCACCAAGGATGAGACGGAATAAAATCAGTGTTACTTTTTGTTAAACAGTTTCACAACACTTTGCATCAAAGTCAAATCGTTAGCATGGGTATTGCTCCCTGAGCCTTCCTTAATAATTATTATCGATCATCAAAAATCATGGATCCCCAACATCAAAGTACTTATGTGGAAAAGTACCAGCATCGCTCCTCCAAGTGCAGAACGCGCCGGCGCTGTGACGGCCTCGTCACCACCACCATCCGATGACGCGCTCGCAGACCGCATATCCAAAGTCCCTCCCGTCTGGGGTAGATGGTTCGCTTCACCCAAAGCATCTCCCGGTGTTTGGGCGGGGCTGAAGCCAGCGAAGGGTTCAAACTGTGGCGGGAAGTCCGCGCCCCCCGCAGGAAACCGGGCTTCATTACCAGTAGTTGGTCCTGCCGAAAATCCGCTACGTGCGCAGTCATTATTGCCTGTCGCCGGTGCTGTCGCAAACCCGCTGCCCGCGAAGTCACCAAAATCGCCCCAGCTATCGCCGCCTTCGCCTGCTGCATCTCTCGTTGGCGCAAAGGCAGTTCCACCCGTTCCGAAGTCATCGAAATCGCCTCCGTTTGTGGGTCCAGTCCCGCCCGAAAAGAGTCCGAAATTATCGGCCGGAAAAGCACCTTGCTCTGGATTCCCAGTCTCGGCCGCAAAAACAACGGACCGGGAGGTCTGCCCCCCTGTGCTATCGGACATGAGCACTGCTTCCTTCCAGTTGCGAGTGCAAGACAAAGACGCAAGGGCTCACCATTCGTTATTTTTGACGCTACGCCGCGATTATAAAAACTAATTGTTGTAACAAATCTAGGATTACGACGAGAGATGCATCAGGACATGCGTCGCTGTCTTCCAATAACGGAATGTCGTGCGTGTGTGTCCCTGTCGCGGTTCAACATAAGCACCTAAGAGACATTATTACATAGAAGTTAGGGAATAGCCATCTTCTAAGTAATCTAAGTAACGATTGGTCGAGCTCCAGTGTCTAGTCTCAAAAATCCTTCGAATATTCTAATGCCACAAATCGTGCCAAATTCTCCAAACATCAAAAAATGCATTATATTCAGTGAGAAACTAACCGCTGTGCACTATTGAACATCTTCTTTCCTGTACGAGATGATTGCGGCAAAAACGAATAGAAGAAGAAATACTAGTACTAGCGGATGGTATTTGATAAGACAAGGAGCAGCGCCGCGTTGTATCTAGTCGCGGCCACCATGAAAAATATAATTTCTATATTACTTATGGATTTTTTTGCATCTTCCTGATAAACTCGCCTATACGCATTATCTCTTGATGCACTCATTTCTCCGTAAAACCGCTGAGAAAACGATTGTAATTATACAGTCTTTTATAGCATTTCGATGTCGCTACTGCTCCAGTAGATCTGATTTCCGGATGTAGTTGAAAGAGCCATTCTCATTGCGGCAAGGACAACCTCTGCCAATCAGACTTAATTCGCTATAGACACAAAGCTCCGTCTCTCGCTGAACAGTTTTTTGAGCGACTGCTTCTTCTCTTAACGCACGCAGCATCTTGACCCGTAGCGCGAGAGGTTACCCTCGATAAAAATGAAAATTTGGATTCTTGCTACCTACACTTTGAGCAAATCTTAAGTATCAATGGAAACTACTGAGTATTTACGTGGAGCATTTATGTGGCATGATCTTTTGATTCACCACGGCGAACACATATTACTGAGACACGAAGACGAAAACTGTTGTCCTTTTCGGCATTGGACTATTGGCTAAGAAAAATGGCACGGCCTCACCGTGGAACCAAGAACATAAGAATATTTGAAAGTGGAAAGCAACAACTGCATTGGTTTAGTTGGGAATAGTTCTTTTTTGCTTGTTTAAGAAGTATTCATTGTGGTCTTGCTACACGGACTTCAAGTACGACACTACTATGACAACTTACTAGTGGTAGTATTCCGCCCAAGAAGTTAAATGTCCTTATTTCCGCAACTTTGAAAATCATCGTCGGGAATGCGGTTGCAACGGCGGCTGCTTCATATTCGGCACGCTCTTAATCTTATTGAAGCGTCGCTCTTCATGAGGCGACTTCAGGAGTTTCTGCATCAGTTCTAGCATACTTCCCTGTGTGTCCGGAATGTAATGCGTCGCGCTACTCGCACGTCGACCCACCGTTACTGTAAAGAGATCAAGCGGTCGTCGGCCAAGTCCCGTCTCCGGTCGCAATGCTTGCGCACTACCGCTGTTTACCTGGGTTGTAAAAAAGTTACGAAAACCCTGAAAGTAGTTTATATAAGAATAGGGTTTCCCTTCGAAAGGTGGTCCATTCTCGAACGCCGTCTCTCGAAACACTGCTCGCCTGTGTCCGGTGGTGCACTGGAACGGCAAAACAAGAGTGGATTTTCTTTTTGAAAGTTTTGAAAAATAGAAAAAAAGAATTTGTGCGTGTCACAGGTTGATGCGCACTCCCAGCTCAGTCTTATCGCACAGCAACAACGACTCATCTTGTTTGATTTCAAAATAGATTGGTAGGAACGCTGTCGAACAGAATGAAGCCAGTGGAATCAATGCATACTCGATTAGTCAGGCTATCAATCAAGGAGCATGGCGTAACTATCGACCAGTCTCTGGAGTAAGCACCATACGGACATCTTCTATTATAGTCAACCAAGCCCGAGTTGCTATTTGTGGACGCCTTTGACGGATGATGCCAAAAACTCGTCACTCGCCCAAACGTGACGAGATGTAACACCGATCAGGGCGGTCAGGAACTTGTTTACCTCCACACATCGCAAGCGGATCGTCTTCGCAGCAACAAAGGAACACACTGGTTTTCGTGTCTTCAGTTTACATTCGAATCATGCAGCCGAAAATTTCTGAAAGATTATGAGTTAGGTATAAATGAATTTACCCTCACAGCGCGATGTCAACACGCGATCATCCCGCGTATGTCAGCATCTGGTTCGGTACTTCTCAACATCGAAACTATCTGTACATCACTAAAACTGCCTGTATAAGTCCCAACTGCTAGACTATGAACAAGACGAGTCGCTCGTCGAAGATGTCATCCGTGGTGCCCCTCCGATGAAGACAAAAAATTGAGCTACGAACCCTGCGAGAGAGAACACAAATGTGACAACAATAATTTTGTTCACGAAGATTGCAGAAAGTAAAACAACAGGTAGACTTTAGTTACAATCAAACGGCAGAACGAAGGAGAAGGTGTAGTTGTCCCAAACATTATTTATTGTCCATCGATTTGCCGCAGTTGTCCAATTCATCTCATCAATTACCGAGACAGGACAGCGCCAAAAAGAGGCTCCGTCGGCAGCCCGGGAGGAGTAGATTTTGAGTAGGACATTCATCTCATCAATTACCGTAGAGACAAGACAGCGCCAAAAAGAGGGTCCGTCGGCAGCCCGGGAGGAGTAGATTTTGAGTAGAAGTATGTAGCGAACTGACTAATCCGGACTGATTTCACCGATGGTGAGCCTGTAAATCACGTGTTAAGTAGTCATGCCCTTTGAATCAACGAACATGCGATCATTTTGTGTCAGTCATGAAAGAAGATTAATACGTACTATGTATATATGTAGGAATAAAGCACCTCTGCTATTTCCGGGTTATACGCGACACCTTGACAAATCCATGTGATTCAGCACCACTAATGAGTGCGGCTAACAAGTGACGCATCAACTGTTTGAACATGGCTGCAGGTTGGAGCCAAACTAAGAAAGAAAAATTTAGTTTAGGTACTAACACGACGTGCTCCAGCGTTGGTAATCATAAACAGATCCTCTCGCAAATATTGCCCACTCTCTTTCTCACCGAGTTGCATGCCGTCCAGGTTCTTTCGCACCCCGGCGTTCTGATCTGTTGACGGTTTTCTTCATGGAGGCTGAAGACTTCAAACGCAGCTTAAGAAGCAGTAAGGCTACCGAAAGCAGCATAATTTTTTCGGTTTGGGTGCTTGCGGCGCTTGGTCGACTTCGGGCGCAGTCTTGTGGCCCGTCGGCCTTGTGACGATGGTCCCTACCGGGACGACGCCTTCCCGCGCGCGGCTTTCCTCCCGCGCTGCATCCTTCACGAGCGCCGCGTAGTCCGCTTCTGAAACAAGAGAGAGCATTTCGGACAAGACGTGCGCCCACTCGCGGTAGACTTTGTAGTTCTGATAGAAGCGCACTTCGAGCGTGGCCATGTGTGGAAGGTGCGGCGCGCTTATAGGGTCCTGCGCGAGCGCCGAAAGCATGTCGAGCCACCCGCGGACGCACGCGCGCGCCGACACAGCTGCCGGGTAATTTCTCGCCCCACAGCCCAACGCCGGATAGCATACCCGCAGGTGCGCCGGGTTCCGGTGCGTGCTCTCCAAGAGGCCCGTTGCAGGAGAATCCTCGAGAGACAGCAACGGGTCTCCGCACATCGACACGAACAGCGTGTCGTGGTACACTTCGCGCAAGAGGTTTTCCGCGATATCGCACGACACAATCGCACCTTGATCCTCCAGCGCGCTCCGCTTCGCCATCCGCGCCGCCATCCCCAAGGCCTCCTCGTCGCTTCCCGCCTGTGTCTGTGTGGCGTCCCCGAGGCCCGACGTGGCAGGAGACAGCTATTAGATGATGCTCCATTCCATCTAGTCGTCCCCGTTAGCTGACCTCTGCTTCCCCCGCCCTTACATATCTATCAATAAATTTCGTTTGTGGGGGAAACGATGTCAACGTGATCGGAGAAACGGAAAACAGCTGACCTTAAAATTGGGCTCGTTGAGCTGCAGAAGGGAAGCACGGCAGACAGGTATGCAGGATCCGTTGCCGGCCCAACGTCTCCACGACTTCACCCAGCTCTAAGCGCAAAACGTCCTTACTCCCCTGTCGCTTGGCCATCCCGCGGTGTTTTACCGCGCGCTGCTTCGTGGCTCCGCGCGGGGACACGGGCTCTCCCTTTGCTGTCACCACATGCTTGGTCTCGCGAGGTGACGTCTCTCGAACTGGAGACGAACCAGCCCCACGCCCCTCTCGGTCATCTCGCTGCGGCGCGCCGCTTTGCTCGCTCACGCTGCGTTGAAGACTCTGTCCGACGTCGGAGGCTACCAGCCCGAATACCTCATTCCCACTCGACGCCATATGAGACCCTTCCATAGCCCTAGCCACTCCTTCCGTTAAACGTGGACTTGCCGGCGCCGCCGCATCTTCTTGCGACCGGGGTGAGGCTTCATTCGGAGAGGAAACTCCCAATGTCGTGGCGCTGGCGGAGGATGAGTGGCGGTGCATAGACTTGCCACTGACAGCTTGCATATTATATACCTCTTTACTCGATTTGCGCATGACGCCGCCAGCGCGGAAGTTGCCGCCGGGCGGCAGATCTAGGGTGGAGCGCCGTCGGACCGGGCTCTTACCGTTCGATCTCATGGAACTCCCGCCAGCTGCGTCTAGGCTTTGCGAGATAGTTGCGCTCTCCTTGCTCATATGCGAAGCCACGCTGTAGTGGCTATCTTTGCTAACCTGCCGGCTCAGGACGTGCGGGTCTATCGTGTTCTGCCTCCCCACAACATCCGTGTAGCCTGCCGTTTGGCCTGTACCGAACGATCTCGCAGATCGCGGCCCGCTCTCCAGCAGGCGCCGAGCGTGGTCAATGTCGTCCTCGTTGCGTGCTGTGCCGCCTTGAGAGAAGTAAAAGGAATCGCGGGGCGATCGCAGTCGCGGGCTTGGAAACACGATGTCAGATCGGTCGCTCAAATGCGACCGCGGCGTTACATCGTTCCCCGTTCTGGTTCCAGCGGGGCCTCGCTCGTGCAAATTCCTCGAGGAAGAACCAGCGCGCACGAAGTAGCCACTGCCCCGTGGCGTGAGCATTTCTTGATAAACTTCTTGGTCCTGTTCGCCCCTTGTTACCGCCGCGTGCTCGCGCTGCAGCCGTTTTTTGACGCGATCGCGCTTTGTCACCAGGGCGCGGCGCGTGAGCTCAGCCAGCTTGGGTTGCGCGGCATGCAGCGCAGCGTCCGCGCCACCCCCCAAACGGAGCTCGCGGTCGAAGAGGTCGCCACGCTCGGTCCCATGTAGCCACGCATTCGTGCTCGTTATTAACACGTCTCCGTCAAACTCTGTCACGCTCTCGTCTGGCAGCAAAATGACGAAAAGCGCACTTCGACGAAATAATGATGGCATATTCAGCGAGTCTTCTTGAGTCGCCTTTCTCAGCGCGTTTTCCCGGTCGAATAGTCGAAAATGTAGCACTTCCTGCCGCAGCGCGAGGCCGGACTCTACCTGCTCTTGCGACATGGTATCTTCTTTGTAGCACTCAGGAGGCAGTACCAGTAAAAGGCAAAAACAATAAGGCAGGAAAGAAAGTCATGAGATACTGGAGAGTTTGAATTTCCTTTTAGCTCTCGAAAGTTTGAATGTATGCCATACTATGTATATACGCACCAGGGAGGGAGGCCCCCCCGCCCCCCTGTGGGTGGAGCTGTGGTGGCGTCGGCGCGCCCTTTTTTCCGCGGTGGTGCGAGGATTCCCGGGGGCGAAAGCCTCAAAAAGCGGAGCCGGAGTCCCCTTACGGCTCTCCGCGTGTACCTCACAGGCGTCCCGACGCTTGGACCCTATCAAAAGGACGGCCTCCGGGGGGAGAAGACCGCCGAAGGCGGCCACGGTCGCGAGGCCTGGCACCTTTTGCTGGGTTGCCCTCATCCCCCCAATTGGTGACAGCGTCAGCCGCCACCAAACGCCCGGGGAGGCTGAGGACCAAAGGCGAGGAGGAGGGGGGGGCAAAGCGCGCCCGCCTGGCTTCCGTCGGACGCATGCAGCACGGCGAAGGGGGTCAAGCCCTGCCACCTGCTGCCCCCGGAGGCCTCCCACCCCCCGGGGGGCCCCCCATGAGGGAGCCCGCCCAGCGGAAGGTCTGGCGGGGACATGAAACACGGAAGGGGGCCAAAGCCTTGCCACATTTGCCGCCCTCGGAAGCCTTCCACCCCCGCCCGTCGGTGTGTGAAGGGCCCCAAGGATTTGGGTTTCGTAGGGTCCAGGCAAGAAGCCGCGAGGGCGGAAAAAAGGGTCCGGGGCGGAAAAAGCACTACTTCAAGGATCTAGGATGGGGAAGGGCCTCAAAAGAACCAAGTACTCCACCAAAGCGAGGAACCTGTTGGTACTAAGTGTCTATCAGTCCATACAGATTTGGATTTGAAATATTCGGATCCCAAAGATGCAGCGAGCGATACATGCGTCAAGACTGTCTCAATGCCACGCTCGCGAGACTTCACAGATGAGACGCTCAACAGTCTTCGCAGATGACACGTCCAACAGCGTTCGCAGTTGATACACTCACAAGTCTTCGCAGATGACACACTCAACGGTCTTCACAGATGACATATCCAACAGCGCTCAACGATGATACACTCAACAGTTGTCACAGATGACACACTCAAAAGAGACTTCACTGATGATACACTCAACAGTCTTCGCAGATGACATATCCAATGGTCATCCCAGATGACACACTCAACGGTCTTCACAGATGACATATCCAACAGTCTTCACAGATGGCACATCCAAGTCCAACAGCGTTCACTGATGACACACTCAAAAGCGACTTCACTGGTGACATATCTAACGGCCTTCACAGATGGCACTCTCAACGGTCTTCACAGATGGCACATCCAAGTCCAACAGCGTTCACTGATGACACACTCAAAAGCGACTTCACTGCTGACCCACTCAACACACTGCATAGGGACAATGCAGCAGAGAGGCCCTAAAAAGAGCACAGAAATTACAGCGCGAAGCGTCACCCTCGACCAGTCTCTAGCGCCAGAACTGTATTCCAGGCATGGTGTGCTACCAATATAAACACCGTATCTTCAATAAAAGCGCGGCGCTGCTTTCTAAGAACAACTCGCAAACCACGCTGCCAACGACCTGTCACCCAGACTTCATCCAACTTGGAATTCAACACGAATGTGCTCTGTCAGAAATGCTTTGGCTCCGAAAAAATTTGGAGGGGCTATCTTATCTCCGCAGCAGGATGGAGGAACACACCAGTTTTCGCTCCCAAAGTTTCAAGTCGAGTTGTGCGAGAAAAGCTTTGATCTGGATTGGGATAAATCGGTCGACGCGGCGTTTCTCGTCTTCAGTAACATTTTGTTACTACGAAAGTTCTGTACGTATAGTTCGAGTTTGAGTTTGTGCACGTGTTTGAGATCATAAAAGCAAAATTTGGTCTTCATGTTACACACCTTGCAGTTGTGGAATTTTTATCAATGTCAATCGGCACAACCTAGCATGAACAATGGGGATTTTTTCCAATTTCTGCGAATGCGCAGCCGAACTGAATGACAATCTTCTTGCCAGTCCAATTCAACTAGTCAGATATCAAAGCCAGCGCTCTACCCCCGCCGCTGTCTCACTGCAGTTTCCGTTCCTTTTTCTTCTTTGCCGTTGCGTCGTCGGCATCACCACTCGGTCGCCCCCTGTCATTTTTCTTTTTGGCGGCTTGGTAGGGGGCTGCGTCGCCCGCTGTATACTAGAACAAAAGCCGGCTGTTTGCGCTCGTGAGTAGCGAAAGGCCGCACGGTATGGCGAAGAAAGTGGGCTTTTGGGCACTACGTAGAAAGAACTCCAAAAAAAAACCCCGAGCTTTTTGGCCGTTGCACCGCACACTGCAGCAACCAGCGCAAAGGGAAAAGGCCGCGACCGGTTGACAGGCTTGGTGCGCCAAGCCTGCCGCCGGGCCTGTGTGTGCGGGCTCGTGGTCCTTTGCTCCAGGGCCGGCTCTCTTCCCGGTTTTCTAGAGGTTTGGGCCACAAAATCCCCAAAAGTCAACTTATTTGCGGGAGAAGCCCGGCGACGGCGGTCCGCTACTTATCGACCCCTCGCGGGCCGATTGGCTGCAGGCTTGGAGCATCATGCCCTAGGCCGGGCCCATGAGTGCGGGCCCGTGGTCCTCTGCCTAAAAGGCGACACTTTCCCCGGCTTTCTAGGAGTTTGGGCTACAAACTCGCCAAAAGCCGGCTCTTTTTTAGCGCGAAGTCCGGCGAAGGCGGTCCGCGGGATATGGACTTATCGTCGACCGCTTGGCAAGCTTGGAGCGACCGAAGCCGGGCCCTTGTGTGCGGGCTCGGGGTCCTTGGCTCCAGCGCCGGCCCCTTTCCCGGTTTTCTAAAGGCTGCGGCCACCAGCTCGCCAACAATCGACTGCTTTTTCTTTAGGGGGGGAAGCCCGGCAGCGGCGGCCCGCTACTTCTCGGCTTGTCGCGGACCGGCTGGTCTGCTTGGAGCACCAGGCCCCAAGCCGTGCCCATTTGTGCGGGCTCGTGGTCCTTTCCTCCCGTGCCGGCTCTTTCCCAGCATTCTAGGAGTTTTGGCGGCAAATTTGCCAGAGGTCGGCCCTCATCCTTAGGAAGACGCCCCGCGGCTGCGGTCCGCTGTTCCTCGGCTTTTCGCGGACCAATTAGCAGGCCTGGAGCATCCTGCTGCCCTGCGTGCGGGCTCGGGGTCCTTCGCTTCAGCGGCGTCCCCTTCACGGTTTCGTGGGGGTTTATTCCACCGGCCCGCCGCTAGTGAGGGCTCGTTGGGGAGCAGCCCGGGGCCGGCGGTCCGCTAGTCGTCGAAGCATCGCGGACCGGCTACCCGGCTTGGAAGCAGGGGCCGCGGAATCTAGTGCGGCCCCGAGGAGGTCGAAGTCAGTTTCCTGACTGCCTCGTCCTGCGCGGTAATCTAGTGGAGCGGCGGCGGGGTCCCTAATAGTTTCCTGATTATCTCACCGGGGGAGGGAGCCTCTTGGGCCCGGGGGGTCCAGCTCGACTAGGCTCTAAATACGAAGTCGGGCCCCCACCAGTTTCCCCGCAGACCGCGAAGGCGGCAGCGCTGTACCCAGCCCCCCCGTCTTCTCTCGAAGAAAGTAAGGACGGCAGCGCGAGTAAGGACGGCAGCGCGCGTCTTGGGGGCCACAAACGGGAGGCCTCACCGGTCTCCACGTGGCGGCGTTTCGATAAAACCTCGCGCGCCTCCATCTGCTTGAACTTCTTCCATTTCGGGAGATATGCGAGAGAGGTCGGCGCTGTCTGGTTGTTTCACGTTGGTCGGCTTGTGTTCTTCTGGCCTGGCTCTTCTTCGTTCCAGTTTGGTCGGTCTGTGTTCTTCTGGCTTGGCTGCTCTTGCGTTCTACGTCTTCTCATGTGCTCCCCTCGTGTGTTCCTGTCGTGCGTCTAATCTCGGTGCCAGTATTACGCTTGTGATAGTGTATGAGTAAGAAACTGCGGGACATGTGCACTAAGGTCCAACCTTCTTAAAGCTTCCGGCATCCTATCAGTATAAGTACGAAACCCCTCCCAACCCTTCCGCAACCGATTGGAACAAAAAAGAAACCCGTCTCTTGACGAGTTGCGCCGAAAGGTGGAAGACATCCGGAGGCACTTTCCCTCTTTCCTTATTCTTTAATGCCACCCGCTTGGCGCGTCCTCGATTCTGCCGACCGTTGCACCGCTACGGGACCCACCACAACTCGACAGGCGGGACAAGGCGCGTTCTCCCTCTGGCGGCCGTAGGCCGCCAGGGACAAGGGGGCAGAGAGTTGCCTTGCTGGGCTGTTCGCGCTAGATTATGCGGCGCACGCCACGCATCCACCAGCGCCCACCAGCGCAGCGTGGCGCGTCGTCCCTGTGGCGGCCGTAGGCCGCCAGGGACGAGGGGCAACGCGTGGCCACCTCGCCCCCCGCCCCCCTGGTACAAGGTTAAATGTTTGCGCAACTGTGAACCGATATAACGAGCCTGCGACAAAGAGCGCGCCCCCGAACTGTGCCCAACCATTTAACCTTGTACAAGGGGGGCGGGGGAATGCTCCAAAAAGGCGGCCGCGTAACTGAAGGACTAGCCCATGCCCCATCGTCCCTGGCGGCCGAAGGCCGCCAGCGGGACGATGCGCCAGACAGGGCGTCGCGTATCTCAAGGCCTAGCGCACGCCCCACCGTCCCTGGCGGTCGAAGGCCGCCAGCGGGACGATGCGCCAGACGGGGCGCCTTGCCAAGCTTCTGCGGTCTTGCCGGAAGGTGTTTGCGATTGAAGTTATCCCCTTGGCTTTCTTCGTGTGCGTGTCCTACCTATACCGGGCGCACTTCTGAGATCTGCAGGGACACAAGTTTAGTATTTGCCTTTAGTGATGTTCTGGACTCTTTAAGAGGAGGGCGAGCCCATGTCTGGCGGTGTCGCCTGTCGTCTCATTCGGTTTGTATCGGTAGCCGGAGGGATTTCAGAGGAGACGGGTACGCCAAGCGAGCCGGCAAGAGATGCCCGCTCTGTGTCCCGGGATCGCTGCCCAGCTGTAGCGAAACCGGTAACCAGATGCCAGAAAAGCACAGCAAAGAAGAGAAAGCAAGACGCGAAACCGATGAGAAAAGGGAAGGCACAAGAGCAAACCGCGGCCACGCCTTGGGCAGGATCGGGGGGAGCAAATCCAGACAAGAGGTGGCAAAGAAATCCAAAAGGGAACCGATGCAGCGCTGTCCCATGGCGGTTTCGCTGAAGAGTTTCCCCCTCGAAACCGATACCCGCACGAAAGTCGAAACCATTAAGGGAGGACGCTTCGCGAGTTTGAGATGGCTAAGGGACTCGCAAAACGGCCAACAGCCTGGCAGATTCTTTGCGAAAGCTTTCGCGGCTTTTTCGTTGTTATGTGCTTTGGCTTTTTTCTTATTTGCGACGAAAAACGTCGCGGCGTGCCGCAAGGTGTGGCGCAAGGTTTTACCGAAACGCCGCCACGTGGAGACCAATGGGGCCCCTTGTTTGTTGCCAGTCTTTTCGAAGATAGAACACGACGAAGCGAAACGGGCAAAGAGATCCGGGAAACCCTTGCGGGGATTTTTGTCGGAGACGCAGCAGCGGCCTCTTTCTTTTTTGTTTTGTTAATATTTCTGAAGCCCTGTCGTGGACCCAGGGCTTCGCACATGAAGGCAGGTTGCTCTTCGTACGTAAATGCGAGAAGGGAGAGCCCGGCTCGGAGTGGATAGGTGAAAGGCATCGATGACGGGAGTGAGATTCTCACTGAGAGAAGGCCAGGGACTGACAAGACAGCAATGCTGTGAACACTCCTCGTGTGTTAGTGTATGAGGGAACGCAAATACGCTGCAACAGTGGAGCCGAGAGATGACGAATAACGGAGACGATCTCCTAGAGAAAATAGGAGGAGACACAAACGGGAAAGGCAACGATGTACCATAAGGGGAGATAATGAAAGTAAGTCCATCCTAGTCCTAGGAACAGAATCTGGGAGGAATGGCTCATGGTATTCAATTCCTCCCACGTCTAGCTTGATGGTATGATATTCCAGCACGAGAAGACGCTGGCACTGGTATCCTCTGCATCAATCGCGAATTGATGCCCTTGTCTTCCGTTGTCGTTATTACTGTTTGCCTGTCTGAAGTTGCTGACTTGCATTGAGGCGCTATCTGTCTGCATCTTGGGTATATTCTCACTGACACTCTCACTGCCGAACTAACCAGCGATAATTCACTGAAATCCCCATGACTGGCTGGCGGCAATATACTGGAGCACTGTCTGCGAAGTCCTTGGCTCTTCGGGATAAGAGCTAGGAAGTGGAAAGGTATTCCGTTGAGCGTCGACAGCTCCGGATCATCCGTTGAGGATGCGCATTAGGAGCAGAATGGTTGTTCTGCCTCTAGAGGTCGGCATGAACAAAGAACGTTTCTACAAGGTGTTAGGAGAGAGACTACTCACCTTGGAGGAAGCTCTGGCCTTTGTTCATTGTCATCACTCGGTAAGCAGAAGACCCCTGGGAAAGCCATTGGCTGAACCAAGCTCCAAGAAGGAACGGAGCAGGGAGCGATATGCTTACATCGGTCAAGTGTTACACTGCATTAGAATTCACTGCTACCGATCATTTGGCTCGCTTCCTGCTTCCAGCAGTGAAGGCCTCTAGGAGGGCGTGGGTGAACACGAGCGTCAGGATCCACTTTTTTGGATCACTGTCGCTAAAGGCAGCAGAAGCTGCTAGCTCTTTAGTGTGCAACACGCTGACGCTTCAATAATCATTGTTCCCATCTCAGCTACCTGCCTATGGGCATGTTCACGGTGAGGCCATGGGTTAGGGAAACAGTCACTTACTTGCGTTGCTTTTTTGCGGGTGGTTGATTATCACACGGCGGCGCTGGAAGAGGGGTAGGTGGTGTGTTCTTTCGGGTATCGGGACCGGTGTCCGTAACCTCCGGTAGCAGTGCTTTCTGGTTGAGGGTTTTAAGTACATTTGTCCAGTTTGGTTGTCGTACTTCGATGACTTCGGCCAGTAAGTGGCGGAAGGAGGCGCAATCCTCTCTCGAGAAGATGTCCGCTATGTTGAAGTGGGTGCTGACGTAGCGGTAGAAGGTGCGCTGCTCGGCTGAGGCGGCATGCAAGGTGAGTTTGGTGATGATGTTTAGCAAGTGTGATGATTTTGCAGTCATCTTCGCGCGCGCGTAGAGTTGAGTGACGTTGTCGAGGGAGATGCGCATGAGGTCGTTCGCGGTTGCCCAGGTGGTGAGGGCGAGGTAGGTAGCCACTGCTTCGAGGATTTCGATGCGGATAGTGTTACCGATGACGTTCTCGATGTGCTGGCGGTCGATTAGTGCGGTAAATGCTTGGCGCTTTCCTTGTGCGTTAATGTGAAAGGCACCTAATACGGGTTGCCCATCGGGTCCACCGTCGGATGATGCATCCGTGGCCAGGTAGGACTGCGCAATCCGTGGGGCTGTCTTGCCGTGGGTGATTCGCGGTAGGGTCGGCAGAAGGTGCTGCAGCGCCACAACGTGGACGCGGAGCATGCTGCGGCGCTTCTTGCATTTTTTGAGGGTGTGAAAGAGTGACTCGCCCAGCCATTTGTATAGCGGGCGGAGCAGCTCTGTGCCGATCTTCGACCGGGTGTGTTGCGTGCCGAAGGTCGCCAGTCCGACGAGCCTCTGCAGGTCTTTGAGGACGAGCGACTTACTTTTGATTTGCGTGAGGGTGGTGTCGAACGCTTTCGTAAGCTTGATGTAGTAGCTGCTTGGCAGCATGAGCGTGAGCAAGGTGGTGCCAACTGTTCTAGTGTAGTGGTAGATGAGGCCCAGGGCCTTCAAAGTGTTTGTTTTGGGTGAGGACTGGTCCGCAGCCGGTTTCTTGGAAAGCGGCAGGCCGAGGCATGCTGCCAACTGGTGGACGAAAGTCTTCGCAACAAAGATTTGCTGCGTTGTTGCGGCGAAGTAGTTCTGGTCGTCGATGTAGGCCAACATTGGGACTTTGAAGTAGATGCAAATGGCCATTAGCAACTCCGAGAGGCGGCAAAATGCCGGGGCGGAGGGTTCGGCGCCCATATTGAGCGTATAACTGACCCAGAACCGGTATGCCCGCTGCCTTGGGTCGTGCCCTGTTATGGGGCAACTTTTGGGGTCGTCAATTCCAAAGAGGTAGTAGGCCTCGGATATATCATCGGAAGCCATCTCTGGTGGTGGTGTCTGCGGGTGTCCCACTTCCTGGCTGAGGGAGGTGAGGGTAGCAGACAGGCGGTCCGCGAGGGCCGTGAGGGATTCTTGTGGTTCTGGGAGGGTGGCCGTTGCCGCAGCAGTTGCCAGCTCTTGTTGCATATGTGCATGGGTTTCCTTGCGCGTCTGGCCAAGAGGTGAGGAGATGTAGGCGTGCTCCTTCCCGGTTGGTGTCATGTAGATGCCGACGAGATCTTGAACCTTCCGGGTGCCGTGTAGTTCTAGTTTTTCTTGTGTGCGGCAGTAGTGATTCTTGGCTCGGTTGTCGATGAGAAGCCGGACTTTGCGGCGTTCCTCAGTGGATTCATCTTTGGGAAAAGCAGTGGCAGGCTGGCATTGGAGCAGGTCGCGGGTGGTCTCCTTATATCGTCCCACTTGGGCGCCCTGCTCAATGATGTCGATGATTGCCTGGGGAAGGTCATCGTCGAACTCCGGCGGTGTGGCGCGGAGGCGGATGGCCCTGCTGTAGAAGTCGGCCACTTCTGATTCCGGGATGAACGGGGTGTGATTGGCTTTCCAGACCCCCGCGGTATCACCGTTGGCGATAGCGTTAAGCCCTTTGATGACTCGCGTGGTGAAGGTGGTGCCAGGGTGGTCGATGAGGGTGGCCAATGTTTCGACGGCGTCCACATTGCGCGGTGGCTCCGAAAGGAGGAGGCCCTGCAAGTGCGCCGGGCTCTCTTTTCTGATGCGTGCCTTGCTGGTCTCCGCAGTGTCCTGCTGGAGCTCGAGGAGGTAGCGGGTGGCTTGTGCCACCGTGTTGGTCCATTCTTGTGTGTTGTCATCTCGATCACGTTTTTGGTCAAGTATAGCTTTAGCGTATTGTTGGTAGAGGCGTAGGTCGACAGGTGGTGACCAGACCGCTTCAGTTAACTGGTCGGCCGTTTTAATCAATGCGAGCTTTAGTTTCTTCGGCGTCATTTTGCTATCTTTTGTTTCCTGGTGTGGGTGGGTGGGTTTTTTCAGTTTCGCTATCCAGAAGACTATCTGAGACCTCCGGAGCGTGAAGTTCTTATTTAGTCACCTATGATCTCCGATAGTATAAACACCGACTAGAGGGAACCCGAGTAGATCAGCAGGAGTTCGCATTTGCATTCATTTCACATTTCGCGGCCTCCGGCCAGACAAGTGCTACACTGCATTAGAATTCACTGCTACCGATCATTTGGCTCGCTTCCTGCTTCCAGCAGTGAAGGCCTCTAGGAGGGCGTGGGTGAGCACGAGTGTCAGGCTCCACTTTTTTGGATCACTGTCGCTAAAGGCAGCAGAAGCTGCTAGCTCTTTAGTGTGCAACACGCTGACGCTTCAATAGTCACTGCTCCCATCTCAGCTACCTGCCTATGGGCATGTTCACGGTGAGGCCATGGGTTAAGGAAGCAGTCACTTACTTTCCATTTGTCCAGGCGCGGCTTTCGCCAAGCGTCTCACTTCGGCCTCACTTTCTTGCGAAGTGGAGCGGCCTGTGATTGTTTTCGTGCCTGGTCTGTAGTGCTGGCGGTGGTGGTTTTCTTCTTGGTGACTTTTTTCATCGCCGATTTGCAATATACAGTTTTCGGCGTGACCTTGATTGTGCGGACATCTTGTCCGTTCATTTGGGTAGTGCCTTCCGCGAGGAATTTGTCCCTCGACTTGAAGTAGGCGGCGGCGTCGTGCTTAGTCGACAAAAGAGATTCGATCTCGTCCAGCTCGCGGGTGCGCGTTTCATTGCGCATTGCCTCCTGGATCTCGTCTCTGTCCTTGGTTGTGGTAGGTAGGGTTATGCGCTTGCTATCGTCGGCGGTGTAGTCGAGTGCTCCTGCCACGGGGAATAGGGCTGTCGCTGCGTGGTCCGCGTGGTCCTTCATGTAGCATAGGACGGTCGCGAGGGTACTCCAGCCTCTTGCCTTCATGTAGGTTTCGAAACCGAAGCGTTTGCCGGAGGCCAGCGTTTTCGCGGCCATAAGGGCATTAGTTCGGCGGGGCGAGTGGAACTTCGCCCCCAGACGTTTCATGATATCCATCATTGTTTTTTCGTCTGCTGGTAGGGATGGCTGTGGTGTGGTTTTGTCGCAGATGGGACAGAGGTCTTTTAGTTGTGGTGAGGTACAGTTGCAGCGGATGGTAACCGCACGCCCCTCCTTGTTCGCGATCTTATCTCGAATAACTGTTACGAGGATGCGGTCGGCGTGGTAGGTGAGGCGGTGCGGGCGGAGCTCGGCGAAGCTGCTCCACCGGATGCCCAGGAGGATCCACAGACGCACAAGTGCGCGAGCTGCAGGCTGGAGGCGTCGGCACGCCTCCACGTGGATAGGTGGCGCCTTGAGGGGCTCTTGTGCCGCGCACGTACGCCGGATGTCATCTTTGGCGATGTTGAGTGCCTTGATGGCGCAAGGGTGCGGCTGGAGCCAGTTGCGCGGTTGGTTGGTGCGTGGGTCCAGCTCTGGCATGAGAAGGTTGTGAGATACTGCGGCAAAGTAGGTGTTTGCCAGCTCGGAGTTGTCATTGGTGGCCGAGATCCAGAGGCAGAAGATACGTAGGTGCTCGATTGAGTACGGAGGGTGGACTTGTGGGAGCTGGTTCGCCCAGTAGTCCCGGAAGACGTGAAAGCTGTGCTTGCGGTTGATGAGGGTGCCCTCGGCATGCGCTTGCAGCTGCAGCGTGATGCTCTCGTTGCTGCAGTAGCGCGTGAGGGTGTGGTGGTATTCCCGTTTTGGGATGGTGGCTTTATCGAGTCTGAGTGACGGCGATGGTGTGGGTAGCGAGAGTGGTGTGGTCCCCGACGGTGGTGGTTTCCACGTCGGGTCTCCCAGTGGTGTAGGCTGTGGGGTTTGTTTTCGCAGCTGGGAGCCGGAGGCCTTAGACGAGGACATAGCCGGCGCGAGCCAAGCGCCATGTAGCGGCGCGAAGAAGCGTGATGTCATTTTTATTTCTCCCGCAAATCGTTCGCGCTATATTCTAATGTGCGAGTGCTACTTTTGCCGGGTTTTGTATTTCGATTTTCATAGGATTATCCAGGGATGGGTGTCCGATATTGTGTGTGGACTGCCTCGCGTTCTCTCGGCGGATGACCTTCTCTCGTCATAGCTTCGTGGTATGCAGCCGCTAGTGAACACATGCATTCAGATGCGGAGACGAAGCGGCCGGGGTGAAGCATGTTTTTTAAATACTCACACTGGTGCACTTAGCCTAAAAGCTGGCCCGGAGAGTGGCATCTCGCCTTTTCTCGATCAGGTTCAAGTCCTATTACTCATGAGTCCTGTGGGATTTGTTCCGAGGTGTAGACGCTACACAGATAGAGCGGCATTGGGTCTGTGACTAACTGGCGTCTCGTCTTGGTCACATAGAGAGCAACTCCTTCATCGATGCCGTCGTGTGTGTGGACCGCAATCCATACACGGTCGCCACCCTTCGACTTGGTATGACTCGGGTGGTCTCCCCAATGGACGTACTGGCGGCTCATCGGTAACAAGTAACCGACTCGGCCAATATTTGCCAGGGCGTCTGCGGAGGTCTGGCGCCAGATATATCTGTGGTTTGGTAAGGTAGTTGACGGTCGGTAGAGTTTGCGCAGGTAGTTGGGTAGTGGTAAGGTAGGTAGGTCGAGACTTTGTACTCAAGGCAGGAAGAGATAGCAACTCGGTGAATAAAGCAAAGTCAGGCTGACATGTTGGCACCCATGGACGTCGGCGCATTCTTCTGCTTCGGCTTTAGTAGTGAGGCGCTTATTTCCGGCGCATTTTGCCACGGATTGTCCCGATGTGGCGCGGATGTAGTGAGCCGGTTCGTGGTAGGCGATTTCAAAGCGGAGCCCACCATGTCTGTTGGTCTGCTCCGCAGCCGCTTGAATGTATTCAAGCGGGTACCAAGCGCCGCGTTTGCCATGGTAGAGCGTTTCCTGAAGGTCGCCTAAGTCGATCCACTCACGCTCCCAGCCCTCGACCACGTGTCGGCGCGCCAGTTCTGGGCTGTGGCGGAGGAAGTAGGCGAGCTGCTTTCCGCATTTGTGGAGCAGGTCCCTGCAGAGTATAGCCGGCTGGCCTGCCATGGGGTCAGTCCACTTGAGTTTCTTGATGGGCTG
The DNA here is from genome assembly GCA_905178165.1 of Amoebophrya sp. A25. Lineage (NCBI taxonomy): Eukaryota > Dinophyceae > Syndiniales > Amoebophryaceae > Amoebophrya > Amoebophrya sp. A25. The sequence continues at coordinate 17,029 of CAJINU010000004.1, read as the reverse complement.
GCTGATGGTGTAGGTCTCGCGCGGCTTGTTGATAATGGCCGGAAGGTAATCCATGCCACCAGAGCCGTACTCAAGTTCCTGTCCAGTTTGTGTGGAGGCGGGTAGTTCGTCGTCCACCGGCACTTGCGTGTTCGGAGCTTGATGGTCGTAGGCTTCATCCAGGTCATGAGTCCGGAAGGAAGTTGCCGGCGTGGTGTAGTCTTCATCCTGAGTGGGCGGCGGGATGAGGGTTTGCTCGTCGTTGTTGTACGGACCAGCACCAGTCGAGGCGCTGCTCGAGGCAGTCTGGTTGGGGCGTGCCTTACCGTACGGCGCCATGGCGGCCGCAGGGTCCTGAAGGTCCTTTCCGATGGCGTCTTGGGCTGGTTTCCCATCAGTGCCCTTAGAGCGGCGCTTTGCCGCAGCCGCCAGTTTCTCGTGGAAGACTGCTTTTTGGCCTTTACGGGTCGGCGGGATGGCCACCTTCTGACCCTTTCCCGGTGCGTTGGTGCTCATTTTTGAGCGTGAGCATTTGCTTCTAACACGTATGTGCGGACACGTTAGCGCTGTTTCCCTGAGGTGGTTTGGTGGGTAAAGGTAGATAGTGGCGCGATGGGCGTTTTATCCAAAAGTTTTAGCTAAAGCTAGTAGTGGTTTTGTATGGTTATGTGGTTAGCATAAACGTCAGTAGCTAGCATTTTTGTTGCATGCGAGAAGGCAAGGCGTTCCCTGTACACAGGGGGGGCACTTCGAGAGCGGCCCAATTCAACACATTATATGGCTTCTTGTTTTGCATTGGTGAGTGGTGCCGAGAGTCGCAGATTTAAGCGCGTGGGTGATGAGTGGTCCACTTTTCACTAGATAGATCTGATCACTCACTGTTGCACAGGTTTTGAGTGCAGGCATCGATCTGGGTTTTCCGGTAGAGAGGACGCGGTCTGGTGATAGTGGTTCTAGCTGAAGCTTCGCAAGGTTGGTTTTATCTGACTTCGTCTCAGCTACAAAATGGCGAGGCTCGTGACGTCATAGCGGTTTCAACATGTTCATCTGAGAAGTGTTGTCTCGACGCCCTGCTTCATGGCCTAGAGTTCAGTTACGGACTCGCGGGATCCACGCCTCTTCTTTGTTATTTAGACTGAGCTACAACCGCCTCACTCCACTTGCGTTTAGCAATCGCATTTGCGTCCTCTGTTGGCCACTGGTGGACCAAAGGGCAGGTAAGGCTATTCTCATCGAATGCGCATTTGTGGAAGATGTGGCAACAGGCACAGGCGTCCTTAGCCAACTGGTATTTGTCATGTTTGGACGCGGATCGAACCACTGGGGGCTCAAGAGTCCCGTCTTTGGACACCGGCAGCCCACAAGGAGTAGTATTAGTTGTTTTTGCCCATGCGCGACCTGTTTTAGGATCAGAGTTGTTCGTCGTGGCCACAGGGGTCCATCCGTCCGCCACCAGCTCCGTCCAGGAGCGCCACACCGGTGAAGTGCCACGGTGGATTAGCTCAGCATTCAATTGTTTACACTTTGCGACCGTGGGCTGACCCGGTGGGTTGGCCGGTGCGTCAGTGTTTGGAGGAGGAGCTGGCGGCTGATCCTGGTGGGGTGTCTCAGTGGTCTTGCGGCCGCGCGGTAAGTTGACGGCCCATTCGGTGATTAGAGGTGACAAGGTATGTGGCAGATGGATGGTTCAACAGAGGCTACAGATTAGTAGTTGTGTGGAGTGAGTAGTTTTAGCCGTAACTTGGAGCGCTTGAGTGTGGCCGTCTGTTTCCAGTTGGTGCCATGCCACCAGACATTGTTCTTGGAATCCCAAGACTTGTAGCACTGTTTCTCCGGTGCCCACACCCAATGGCAGGCATCGGCCTTGTTGGGAGCAGCGCAGCCGCCTGAGGTTGGCCTTTTTTGCCTTTACCTTTAGCCGGCGGCGCCTGCCAGTTCCACCAGGATTGGTAGTCGCCGGCGTTGGGCTCGTCTTGCTTGGGAGTGGTAGAGGAGGCGGTAGCGTGGTTCTTCTTCGTATTCTTCTTGCGGCGCTTAGTTCCAGTAGCATGTGGTGGACCTTGGTCTTCCTCCTCTTCGTTAGCTCGCTTTTCAGCAGCAGCAGGAGAGGGAGATGTTGTGGTGGTGTTCTGTTTGTCCTTTCCCCACTGTGCAGAGCGAACTTTAGAAGATTGCTGTAGTTCTTGTTGATGTCGTGTCAGGAACTGCATGGAGGACATGTTGTTCTTGCGAAGTTCGTCGCGCACGTGTGCATACAGCATCACTGGCATGAAGTGCAGCACGAGCGCGCTTTTCGCCACTCCGGACAATGAAAAATGAAAAGGGGAGACCAATTTAATGCTTTCGTCAATGTTAGTGGCCTCCCCTATATACAGTACAAATTTTTGCGCCATGCTCATCGTCGTCTCCATGGCAAATTGTGCATCTGTGATCAATTTTCCATTTTCTCCCCACGTGGCTCCCAGCAAGGCACCTCGCAAGTCGTCCTGACTTCGGCGTTCGAGGGCGTGCAAGTAGCTGAGGTTCCATCCATTCCAGAAAACACGAGGAATAGTTGGGCGGACCTGTGGGCGAATGTTGGTTGGTGGGGAGGGTAGATTTGCCCGTACATGTGGGTAAGGTATGCTGAGTGTAAGTATGGCAATATACGTAGAGACAAAATATGGCGGGCCCCAGGTTGATTGTATCGCGTTGGTATAGGAGTTCGCTATGGGTATATAGTTGCACCTTAGCCGAACCAAGGGACAGCAGGCGTTGTGCAGTGGACGCGAGGTCTTGGCACAACGGTCCTCCAATATTCTTAAACAGAATAAAGGTCTTGGGCGAGGTCTCAAGTTCCTTTGTGGTAAGGAATTTTGTGAGAAGCGACCGCTCAGAGCCGATACCCTGCAAGATTAGCCAGGCCGCCAGCGCTTTGGCGCTGGCCTTCTGCGTGGGCGTGTGTGTTGCAACCCAGTGCAAAAGCGTGGTCGGCGCGAGGTGGACAGTCGGGACGAGGCGATGGCAAGCCTGCAAGTTAGCTTGGCAGTTCGGGTAGACCACGGCCGAAAGCAGTCCGCCTTGGCTCTGGGTGTCGAGGACAGCTCCCCTGTACGAGGCGACATTCCCTGGCGTGGCCATCCAGGTGAAGGCGAGTTGGTTGTTGAGGTCGAGGCCCGTGAGGTGGAGGATAGCGTCATCCTTCCCGTCCCTGTGTGTTTTTGTATGGTGTGTTAAGAGGTAGGTGGTTCATCAGTGATGTGGTATATCGTGTAGAGGCTGTCTTTCACCGCCCATCAGGCCGATGTTAAGTTCCAATGCGCCGAAGGTTGCACGGCTAAGTTTTGGCCATCATCTGGGTCCGGGCTAGAGGTGTTGTTATGTGGCATCGGCTGGAGTGCCTCTGCTCAAGCGGTTGCCTCATCCTAGCCCGGGTTGTCCGCCTGCCGTTGGCGCTTACCCATGAGTGGGGTAAGTCCGTTGGCGGGCGGGACAAAACAAGCAATAGCACTCGGTAGAGGTGCCATGTGATCTGGAAAGAGATGTCCTGATCTTGTTCATCACCATGCGGAAGGCGGAGAGACCGGAGCGCATTGACCGCAATAGGGCCCGGCTCGTCAGGGTCCTTGAAGCCCGGAACGTCCGCGGCTTCTTTCTTGGTACGGTAGCCAGTCGCCGCCGCATCTGGGTAGATGCCGTGTTCATCTGGTTTAGCGACGTTATAGTCCGGGGTGGTCTGCTCCTCCTCTTTGAACTTGATGACGACCTCCTTGAGTTTCTCCTCGTATTCCTGGTCGAGTTTCTCCTTCATGGTCGCCAAAGCTGCGGCGGCCTGAGCTGCCACCATAGCAGCCACGTCAGCCGGCGGCTGGGCAGGTGGTTGGAGTGGAGCAGGTGGCACTGGTAGGCCTTGAGGTTGGCCGAAGCCGTCCGGTAGTTCCTGTATGGATATTCAGAGGCTACTTGAGGCGACATGCTGTGTAGTGATTGAGGTACGTTGCAGCTTGGGAGTACGTTGAGCACATGCTTGTATTGCCTACAGGGAAAAATTCCCAAAACCTGTGCTAGGCGGTCGCGAATGGTGTAAGGGGTGCCAGGTTGTTGTCGGCGAAGTGTCCGTGAAGGAAGGTGTAGTCACTGTGGATTCCTGCATCCTGTAAACAGGCTGGAGTATCCACATCACAGTGTTCGCGGACTGCCTCAATGCCGCGTCTTCCTCCCGAAGCTTTTGTGAGTTCCATGTAGTTTGGATGCAACACAATTTGCGGCAGCGCGTTGAAGCAATCAGAGGTCCGCTGTTTGGTAAAAAAGGCCGTTTCAAAAATATTCTCCTTGTGATATTTTTCCACGATCGAAACGTAGGCCAAATAGGCCTTGATCCAATCTTTGCCTTCGACCGGCAGCGGAGCGTCATTTTGACCAACCCGCATGGTAGTGAGGGTAGTCATGACTCCATCCAAGTCCTCTTTTAGTTGCGGGCGAGGGTCCAAGAGGAGCGCCATGTTCTTGTTGAGGACATAGACCGCGGCCAATTCTGGCTCAGTCAAGTCCCGCGCCAATGTGGCCTGGTTTTGCCCGAAGGCAATGGTAGGGCGTTGGTGTGCCTCCATTTTGTAGCTTTGGTTCTTGAGAGTGAAGTAGATCTTTTAAGAGTTTCCTCTTGTGTTTTCCCTGAGTTTTGGCGAAAGTGAGTGCTATCGTTGTTTCAAGTGGTGGGGTGGTAGCTATTGTATATTTTGTTGGCTTAGCCAGTTTTCGTATAATGCCACTTGTAGCCGTCAGAATTCAGGCTTGCTTCGAGTTTCGGCGCACTGTAGTGTGGGCCTTAAATGGCGTAATTTTGCTAACTTAGATCACAACAAGTCCAGATCGCTGGACGAGAAAAACAGAGCACGGGATCCGCAAGTTTGTAGATCGTTTCATTCATTCCTGAAGCGGTGACTTGAATGCGTCGGCCAGTAGGAGGATTGCATAGTCCACCCGTGTCGTGGTTCCCTCTCCCTGTTAGGGTTTGAGAGTAGGCCATAGTATGTTTGCGGAACAAAGCGAGGGCGGGTCACTTCGCCCTTATTCAATTCACGGCAGATTTTTGGATCTCGTACATCTGGCCTCTCGTATGCAAAATACAGAACTTTGTTTCATATGCGCCATCATGGGAACAAAAAGCTTTTCCCCCGCACACGGGTACGTAATGGTTGGTGGTTCGCTCGTTCTCTCGCGGAGATCAGAGCTCTAAGTTGGTTAATAACAGAGGACATACTGAACATGGGTCATTTACTATTTCGGCCCTGTTGCGGGTGTAAGGTTGGCTTCAGGTATCAGCCCCTTAGAAAGGGTAGCCGCTCCCTACAGGGGGACGACATTACCGCAGGACATGTTTTCTAAGTCTTCTTTCAGGACCTGTTCGCACAAAGTTAGTTATGTGTTTTCGTCGGCTGTGCGTGTTATTGTCGCGGGTCCATAAGAGGACAAGCGGCATTCTAACGCGCTTCAGCAGTAGAGGCCTGCTCTCGCCCGCAGCCTATGCGGGGCTGTAGCCGGGGAGGGGGCGCTATTGGTAGTGGTGGCGGTAGAAGTGATTTGGTGATCACACGGTGCATAATGGCACCGTTGGTATACATAGATTTGATTTGGTAGTCACGCCGTGCTTGGTGGCGCGTTGGTATCCAAAGTCGTGACTTGGTGGCCACGCGGTGCCTGGTGACACTGTTGGTTTGGTTGAGGTGCGAGAGTGGACTCGCGGGGAGTTCCCCAGCCCTCTCCGAAGACCATCCAGAAGACTATCTGAGATCTCCGGAGCGTGGAGTTCTTATTTAGTCACCTATGATCTCCGATAGTATAAACACCGACTAGAGGGAACCCGAGTAGATCAGCAGGAATTCGCATTTGCATTCATTTCACATGTCGCGGCCTCCGGCCAGACCAAGGGAGCAAGAGGAAACAAGATCTCTCGCAAAATTTGAGAGCATCCAAATACTTTGCGAATATTTGGGAATATTTGGAGAATATTTGGGAATATGCGCCAAATATTTCAAAGCAATTCCCTGAGTGCGGGAATGGCTTTCGCGTGAATATTTTGAAATAAGCTGAGAGAATGCGTATCCAGTTCGTGCCGTACGGGAATCGAACCCGATGCAGAGGCTTGGGCATGCTCATCGAGTTCCGCGATGAGTTCGCCTCATAGGGCTATCTGCAGGAGCATAGGTCGGCACGCTTCTCATTAAAAGAGAAAGCTTTGTGATCTCTTTCGAGTGTTTCTCTTTTTAAGTGAGAAGCGTATCCACATATGCTCGCCGAGACCTCGCGAAACTCTTAAGCGAAACCGTTGGGGGACAGCGGTACTTCTCGGCCGTTTTCGATGTTTTGCCGCTTTTCTTCACATTTTGGGACACCAGTCCGCCTATCGTGAGGCCAGTTCGTCGCTTTCCTTCTCATATTTCCTTATCGGTTTCGCCTCCGTCTTTCCGGGCTCTTTTCAGGTGCTTCCCCCATTCTCTTATCGGTTTCGCCGCTCGCTCGGCGTACCCGACTCCTCTGCAATCCCTCCGGCTACCGATACCAACCGAATGAGACGACAGGCGACGCCGTGAGACATGGGCTCGCCCTCCTTCTTAAGAGTCCGGAGCATCATCACAGGCAAAGGCTAGTCCTGTGCGCCTGTAGCTCTCAGAAGTGCGCCCGGTATAGGTAGCACACGCGCACGAAGAAAGCCAAGGGGATGACTTCAATCGCGGACGGCTTTCGGTAAGACCGCAGAAGCCCGGCAAGACGCCCCGTCTGGCGCATCGGCCGCCCGCGGGGCGATAGGGCATGCCTTAGCTCTTCAGTTACACGGGCGACAGTTTGTCTGACGTACCCCCCCCGCCTCCCGTTGTACCCCGCGCCCCCCGCCCCCCTTGTACAAGGTTACACGGCTGGGCACAGTCCGGAGGCGCACTCTTCGGCGCAGGCTCGTTAGAGAGATTCACCGTCGCGCAAACATTTAACCTTGTACAAGGGGGGCGGGGGGCGAGATGGTCACGCATTGCCCCCTCGTCCCTGGCGGCCGTAGGCCGCCAGAGGGACGACGCGCCACGCTGCGCTGTTGGGCGCTGATGGGCGCGTGGTGTGCGCCGCATAATCCGGCGCGAACAGCCCAGCAAGGCAACCCTCTGCCCCCTCGTCCCTGGCGGCCGGCCGGCCGCCAGAGGGACGACGCGCCACGCTGCGCTGGTGGGCGCGTGGTGTGCGCCACATAATCCAGCGCGAACAGCCCAGCAGGGCAACCCTCTGCCCCCTCGTCCCTGGCGGCCTAGGCCGCCAGAGAGACGGCGCGCCACGGCGCAGAGATTAGGCATGCGGCAAGAGCACACGAGAAGACGTAGAACAGAAGAGCAGCCGGGCCAGAAGAACGCAGACCGACCAAACCGGGACAAAAACGAGCCAAGCCAGGGGAGCACAAGACGGCGGCGACCTTGCTCACGTATCTCGCGAAATGAAAGAAGTGGAAGCGCCTGGATGATGGAGGCGCGCGCGGTTTTATCGAAAAGCCGCCGCGTTTTAGCGAGCCGCCGCGTTGAAGTTTAGCGCTTTCCTTTTTAATGGGAAGCGCGTTGGCATATGCTCGCCCAGATAGCCCCACAAGAAGAACCCATCGCAGTACTCGACGAGCATGCCCAAGCTCTCGCACCGGGTTCAGTTCCCGCACCCCTCGAAACCGATAACCGCACGAAAGTCGAAACCATTAAGGGACGACATTCCGCGAATTCGAAACGGTTAAGGGACTCGCAAAACGGTCAACAGCCTGGCACATTTTTCGCGAAAGCTTTCGCGCTTTTTTCGTTGTTGCATGCTTTGGCTTTTTTCTTATTTGCGACGAAAAATGTCGCGGCGTGGCGCGAGGTCTTATCGAAACGCCGCCACGTGGAGACCTGCGAGGCCTCCCGTTTATGGCCAGCCTTTCGGAAGAATATGAGGAAGCGAAACCGATGAGGAGAGCTGGGAAAACCTTGCGGCGATTTTTGTCGGAGGCGCTGCGGCGTTCTTTTTCTTTTTCGTCTTCTTTTTGTGAATATTCAAAAGCATCCGAATACTTTGCGAATATTTGAGAATATTTTGAGAATATTTGGCAATATTTGCCGAATATTTGCGAACTTTTTTGAGTGCGGGAATAGTTTTCACGTGAATCCTTTAAAATAAGGCGAAAAACTGCGCACGCAGTTCATACCGTGTGGGAATCGAACTGCGTAAGGGGCTCCGGACATGCGCACGCAGTTCCGCGGTGAGTTCTTCTCGTGGGGCTATCCGTTGAAAAACGCTCCTTAAAGCCTTGCACTCAGCAGCTGCTTTCTATTCTCATCGCTCTTGGCACTAGTTTCGTGATTAGTGCCGATCGTGGCCGCAAGGTCTAACAAATTACGCGGATGTTCTCACTTTGTGAAGTGGCAGAACACTGCCCCCGTGGTGGTTTTGTAGTGATATCGTTTTGATTATGATTTGTTATTGTTTGTTTTAACAGTTTTGGATGCTGGTATCTGTAGTCCATCAACATGTCCTGTGGATAATCCATAGTGCACATTTCGAGCAATCGACTCAGAAGCCCTACAGTTTTTTATGGGGGGAATTGCGGTAAGATCAAGATATTCCGTGGGTTGGATGGGAAATGATATCACTGCCAACGATGGCCTGTCAGAAGTGTGGTAAGGTTGATGCTTTCTTATGATTGAAACGGAGTTGCAGCAATGCTTAACACAATTTCAATGGTGTTGCTCATACATATACGAATTTCAGCACTGATAGCAACGGGATTGCCTCTAACTTACATGACGACTGCCTCTAGATCTCGATAATGCGCCGACAACGATGCATCTCAGATTTCGACACTTCAGCACTCATTTCAGCTCATATCTCGTTGACGGATTTCAAAGCTGTACTCGTTACATCTCAACACGGAATC